>BHEV01004791.1:0-17589 GCA_004319985.1 Emydocephalus ijimae | reverse complement strand
TCCTCCTCGAGTCATGTTAGCTCAGGAATTCTGGGAGTTGAAGTCCACAAGTCTTAAACTTGCCAAGTTTGAAGACCCTTGATCTACAGTCTGTTCCAAGGCAGTTCAGATTTCAGCTTGAGGTGAGATGGCACTTTCAGTCTAGATATCCTTCTGGACTTGCTGTATTTGTTTTATCAGCAGGTGAAGGATTGGGCCAATGTTATCTGATCTGCCAATTATGACCTTTCCTGGACACTGGCTGTAGTTACTCATGGATATATTGTTTCCTTTTTATTTTGCCCTGCTTACCAGGACTGACTGGTACAGCAGCGTGACCTCTGCATTGCAGAAGGGCTACACTGGTTGCCACTTTGCTTCCTGGCAAAATTCAAGGTATTGATCATCACCTACAAAGTCCTTTATGGTTTAGGCCCTTGTTAGCTTCAAAGCCATCAGTTCCAGGTAGCATCTGCCTGCCTAATACATGCAAGCTTAGACAAGTTCTGATCTTCCAGGAGGAAAGGAGAAGGCTAGTCTTTTTGGTCATGGTCATTTGCCTAAAAGCAGCTTGCCTCCAAAGGAAAGGATACCCCCTGCTATCATTCTAAAAGGCAATTAAGACACCATTAGTTAAATGGATATCTGCATGTCATTCTTTGACCCCAATGGCCCTGACATATATACGTACCCAGAACAAAGCAGGCTTTAGATCAGCCTCCTCCAGAAGGTCATGTTGGAGAATACATATCCTGGACTCAAAGCATATAGTATTGAAAGGTGACAACCAGCATTATATGCCATGAAAGGCCCTGTGATGTAATACTCCATGTTTCCCCATGTTGTCCCCAACAAAAGTCCCCAATGGAAAGCAGAAATACAAGACTGGAATTACAGAGCGAAAGGACTGGTGGGGATTGAATGTTTTTATCATCATATGATGCAACATATTATTTGGGTTTTGTAGCTCTCTTAGCAGTTTTCACTTTTTGAGAGAATATTGTGCAAAAAATATGAAATGTTCATATTGAACTGTAATTTGTGCCCATGTAAGGTGGGCTATGAACCATGAATTTTATCACATGATTCTAAGTGCACATACACACCAAATCTGCAGTACTAATCAAAATCAGAGTTGAAAAGATGCATAAATTTGGTGTTTAGATTAACTAGGATCAATATTTAAGTGCAAGAGTTTTGAAACACAATCTGAAAATACCTTTATAAACAAGTTAATGTTTTATCTTATACATATGACATATGTATTCTGTGTCTAAGATTGGGCTGTGCATCTTCTAACATGTTTGGGACTAGAGTTTTCCAGTATCCGTGAAGACACAATAAAATATGCCAGAGTCCATCCTAACAGGTGCTTCTTTTTCTTTTACACTTCAGGAAAAACAATATGCACACTGGATGGCAGCATGTCGGCTAGCCTCCAAGGGTAAAACCATGGCAGATAGTTCATATAATTTGGAAGTCCAGAACATTTTGTCTTTTCTGAAAATGCAGCATCTGAACCCAGATCCACAGATAATTACTGAGCAGATCACAACAGACATTAATCCAGAATGCTTGGTTTCTCCAAGATACCTGAAGAAGTATAAGAATAAGCAGGTACTCAGTTGGAATTATATTATACTGAACTTTTTATATGAAAAGTGAATGTGCAGGTATATAGAGACCTTGCGGATGAATGGGGGAGAACAGGTCTAAAACAGATAAAGAAAGGACTAGACCAGGGGTGTCCAACCGTGGCAACTTTAAGACTTGTGGACTTCAACTCCCAGAATTCCTCAGCCAGCACACCCCTGGTCTAGGTATTGAAGAGAATTTCCACTCACTTTGAAGGTTCATCTGTGAATCTTTCTAGTCCCACTGTTGTCTGTAGAAATGCAAGGTGACCTCAGTAGTCAAGGGTGCCTTTTGCCAGGTTTGGTTTATATTTCAGCTAGGGACTATGTGATCCATTATAACATGATTCTGGTTGGGATACCTTTGGACATGGCTTGAAATCTTCATTTGTTATGGAATGTGTTGTCTTACATTTTTGCTGAAACATAATTATACTAATTTGTATTAGCTACACTGGCGGTATATTTTGGAGTTCAGTATTGGTTTTGGTCTTTGAATTTTGCCACAAATTATATTAAGGATTTGTGAACCATTAGTGCTTTAAGATCACATTCTGAAGACTAATTGTTGAGTGTTCCAAAATTGAACTGTATCTAAGGGAATTTTTCTATTTCATGACACTTCTAAGAGCACTTTAAAAAACAAATTCGTTAACTCTTCTTTTGGTAGAAACACAGTTCTGCCCTTTGCTTTTGTATCCTTAAAACTTTAATTATGGTTGATTTTTTTTAAAGGGTGCATTTTTAATTGCTGAAATTACTTTGTATTGGTTTCATAAGGTAAGTCCTTTGAAAAGAGCCTGGCCTTAATAAACGGCTAGTACATATATTAAACGAGTGAAATGAATGCTGTCAAAATGATATCCTATATGTCATCAGAGTTTTGAGCTAGGAACTCATGTTACAACCATTATACAGTGATTATTGATTTTTTTCCTTGCTGTTTTAGAATTTTTATAATCCTATGGGGGTAAGAATCCTTTATGGGTTACTGTGAATTCAGGCACTATTTACATTGATTTTCCTACTGTGGTGTGAAAAATGGGATCAAGTAAGAGGTGGAGGGAACCCTAACCCTAACCCCAAGTTACACCTTCAGTCTTGTATTTTGTTGGTTTTTAACTATCTTCTGGTCATGGACCCATTGCTTATTTCAGCCATAGATCAATTTAGCAGGCATGATGAAACAGGATGGATGAAACAGGTGAAAACTGGCCTGAGGGAGCACAGCAGCCAGTTTTGATCATGAGATGGTCGCAATAAGATGCATACAATTTCAACTCTTTCTTGCCCTCTAGTAATCACCTGGAGTTTTGCAATCCAAATCCATTGATCCCAAAACTGAAATGACTTGCTGGTACTGCTCTTATCACTAAGAGATTGTCCCAATCTGCCAGTGCTTCGGTGGTTTTTTTTCCTGAGAGTGACCTGTATTTACAAGCCATAAGAACCAGAGAAGGTCTGCTCCCTCGGATACAAGGCACTGACTCTTTTAATTGATGAGCTACGTTGGGATGGGCTTGGAAATTTGTCTGCAGGCCTGGAAAGTTTTAATTAACACTGTATATTTGGGGAAAAATGCTTTGCTGTTTAATACATTTCCTACATAGTAACTCATAAACATATATTCAAATCAAGCTAATTGATTTGGTTGAATTTTCAATATTAACAGAAACACAGAATGGATTAGAACAGTACTTCTAAACCTCAGCAACCTTTAAGATATACGGACTTCAATTCCCAGAATTCCCCAGCCGGCATTCTGGAAGTGCATACATCTTAAAGGTTGCTGAGTCTGAGAAACACCGGGCTACAAGATATCTTGGAGATGATCTGTTCCAGTCCCTTCAGAGCAGAGGAATGCACCACATCCCTGACAGGCCATCATCCAGCCTCTATTTAAAGCCCCCCCCCTCCCAACAAAGGAGAACCCATCAACACTTTGTACGGTCTGTCCGTTGTCTAATGCTTCTTATCGTTAGGAAATCTTGATGTTCAACCAAAATCTATCGCTTGTAATTTAAACTCATTATTTTTCATCTGGTCTGAAAAAATTCTGAACAATTCTGCTCTGGTCCTCACAATAGTCCTTCTTTTTTGGTTCAAGCTGATTCAGAAAACAATTCCATATACATTACAAGACAGTCCTTCAGGGTTCTTTAACATGAAGCACAAAATTGTCATGTGCTAGGTGACTTTTCTGCTCTGTTTGAAATCTCCGTATCTGTTCCAGGTATGATAATTATACTTTATACAATTGATGAAGACCTATGTTGGGAGGGGAGGGGGACGAAATCAATGAAAGGCAGTTGATATACTTACTCAATGAAAAATCAGTGATAAAAGGCAATATACTAGACTACAGTTTTTTCCTCTGCTCTTCCAAATACAGATTTGTTGATGAAGTCTTAAGGNAGTTCAGTAGCAGTGTCCAGTCCGTTACTTTATTTATTTTTCACATTTTTGAACTGCCCATTTGCCTCAGAGAGGGACATTAGGCACCATTAAATACCAAAATCATGTGAGGCTCCACAGTCTCATCCTGAGAGTATATAAGTATCTTCAGCTATAAGATTTTACAATCTTGTAAGAGATTTGGAGAACGGGCAGGACTTCTGTCCTTTCAGGCAGCCTGAAAATGTTGTGTCAAAAATGAACTTTGATGTTGGATCAATTATTTGAAGAATAAAGTAAATAGTTCTCCTTGGGATTCTTTTTCCCTCAGACTTCTTTATGACCTAATTCGCTAACTTGCTGACCAACATTATTTTTAAAAACAGTTACATGTTTTATTTATGTCATGAAATTATTGTATCAGTATGCGATACAGTACTTGAATTTTAAAAAAGAAATGGCCAAAAGTAAAAATGTAATTAAATGTTAAAACAATAGATTTAGGCATTAAAGGAAAAATTTAGTGGAATAAGTGGTTTAATTCAGCTCAGTTCGTAACGATCTCCTGAAAATAATCATGTTGTTGTCTTGAATATAATATTGCCAACAACTTCGTCTTGAATGCAATAAATTTCATTTCTTACAAAATGGTTTTACTGATTTTTATAGTGTGCAAGGACCAATCAAATTCACACACTAAGATATGTGGTCATTTCTCCGGCACTTTTATATGTATTTTGTCTGCGTGTGCATGGATATTTAAATGAAGTGTTTATTACCTCCTTTAAGAAAACCTGGGAGGTTGTGTCATGGCACTATTATTATTCCCACACACGCATGTGGCATGGGGGCAGTGTGATGGTATGAAGGAAATCTGCTTTTGTTGGAATTTGTAGAATGCAGGAAAGGTTCAGAAGCAAGAAATGATCAGTTGCTGCTTCCAGACTAATGGTCCACTGATGTAAAAATATACGGGCCAATAAAAGATGAGCCTTTTTTTAATGTGCTTTTGCCTATTCTGAGCCAAAAAAATTCTCTATTGTTTCTACTGAATGCAGGCAATCCTCAACCCATGACACACAATGGAGCTCAAAATTTCTGTTGCTAAGTGAGACATTTGTTCAGTGAGTTTTGCCCCATTTTAGGACCTTTCTTGCCACAGTTGTTAAGCGAATCATTTCAGTTTTTAAAGTGAATTATGTGATCGTTAAGCAACTCTGGTTTCCTCCATTGACTTCGCTTGTCAGAAACCGGCTGGGAAATGGTGGTCATATGACCCTGAGACAGTGCGACTATAGCAATAGCACTTGGACCACTTCACAGTGCTTTTAAGGCCCTTTCTAAGCGGTTTACAGAGTCAGCCTTTTGCCCCCAACAATCTGGGTCCTCATTTTACCCACTATGGAAGGCTGAGTCAACCTTGAGCCTGGTGAGATTCGAACTGCAGCTGGCTGTCAGCGGAAGTAGTACTGCACTCTAACCACTGTGCCACTGAGGCTCATCCCAAATGCATGTCTGTTAATAGGCACCCAAATTTCGAATTTTATGCGACAATAGTTGTAAGTGTAAAAAACGGTCATAACTAACTGTTTCCAGTGCTGTTGTAACTTCAGTGGTCACTAAATAAATGCTTATAAGTCACATAAGTAACAAATATGATTCTTATATAAATATAAGCTATAATGCAATTGTTTGCATTCAATTGCTCTCTGATTTCCCACTTTCAATCAATTTTGGGGTTATTGTCCATAATAACATATGTCTGTTCATAACTTTTGCTATTCCCTCTCCCTCTTTTTTGGGTATAGTACCGTCATTATATTGTACTTGATGCTTTATATCAGGGGTGTCCAACCTTGGCAACGTTAAGGCTTGTGGACTTCAATTCCCAGAATTCCTCAGCCAGCTGGCTGAGGAATTCTGGGAGTTGAAGTCCACAAGTCTGAAAGTTGCCAAGGTTGGACACTCCTGCTTTATATAATTATTAACAGGCCTCTGTAGCCCAGTGCTACAAAACTTTCTGTGTCTTTTCCTGTAACCAACCCACATGGCTACTCTCTGGAAATGCTTAGAGGTTGTACTTTGATCATGGAATATTTTTTTTTCCTGAATTTTGGTTCATCCACAAACGTGTGTTATATTAATCAGGAAATAACCGATAATTCAACTGAAATTTATTTTCTTCTGATCTGAGGGCTGTCCATATTACTTTATTCTTGCATTTCTATTTGAACTATGAAGTTAAAAGAGGCTGTCACTTGGAGAGAGACCCAAATTGCTTTCAGATATTCTAGGGCAGCTTCCCCAACTTCATGGTATCTCAATTTCTTACCATCAAGAACCATCATCATGCTGGATGGAAATTATGAGAAACGCAGTCCAAATTATCTGTTTCTCAACCTTGGCCACTTGAAGTTTGGGTGGACTTCAATTCCCAGAATTCCCTCGCCAGCCTTGCCATCCATCTTCAAGTAGCCAAGACAGAAATGGTGGTTTGGAGGAACTGAGTTAGGGAAGCATACCTGGAATCAACATCTTGCTAGGCTTCTTTTTGCTTCCCCCTCCCCCACATGTTTTTCCATTTTCATATTCATTTCTTGCTACTTTTTCTCCCCATGAAAGATTTGGGGATTTTTTTTAAAAAAAAATTGGTTTTACTGTTGATAATTTGCACATTTTCCTTCCTTTGCTTTAATGCCATTTTTCTGATTGCTTTTTTTTTCTCTGCTTCCTTTTCTTTTCTTCGCATTTGTCCTCTGCAGCCAGGCTATATAAGAGACTTGGTAAGTGACAGTAAACCTAAAATAAACAAGCATGAAGACTTTGCTGTTTTATTAATATAACCTTGTAGAGATGCATATCAAGAGACAAAGTATATCTTGAGCAATAAGTATTTTGGATATATTGGGCCATAATGTTGTAAATAAAACATAATGGAATTACCTGGTTTCCTTGAACAATGTCTACTAATCTTTTCCTCAGGGACAGAAGTGTGCTGTGTTTTTTTTTTTTTATGTGATGCACCTTTTGTTTTGTTGCCTTCTTGTCTCAACTTCTTTCTGTACCCTGACATAAATTTCTTCACATATTGAATTATTAATTTATAGAAATCCTAGTGCAAGATGTGATAATGGGCATAACATAATTAATAAGTGCTATCTGCAAATAAATTCTGCTCAATTCAGAGGTAGCAAAGTTCTAAATAATAACTGGAAGAGAACAAGTTTGTGACTATCATATCCTTCTTATGTGAATCATTTACATTAATCTAGTTGGTTGCTGCTGAGAATAGGATACCCAACTAGATAGAATTTTAGACCAGCGATCTCCAATCCTTGGCAACTTTAAGCCTGGAGGACTTCAACACCCAGAATTCCCCAGCCAGTAAGCTGGCTGGGGAATTTTGGGCGTTGAAGTCCTTCAAGCTTAAAACTGCCAAGATTGTAGACCCCTGCTTTAGACTGATGGAAAAGTGGCCACTGTATTTTTATATTCTAGCAGAGCAGAGCAGAGCAGTTCAGTGAAAAACGAACAGTTCTAATGCAACAGTTTTAAGTTCAGAAAACCTAAAAGGAACTAACCATAATTTGCAGCCATTTCTATTTCTGCAGTACATTGCTTATATATCTCCCATGGTTTCTTCTGTGCTTTTAACAATTTTTAATTGACATTAAATTTTAAAGTCTTAACCCAGGGGATAGAATCAATCAATAGACTAAAAAAGCATGATTAAAAATCATCACAGAGGAAGAGGAAAAGTTAACATTTTGTGGTTAGGAATCAAACACGTGCAACCCTACTAAATTATAATGTGGTAAATGCATGCCTATCTATATCTTGCTTTATGATAACCAGAGATGCAGATGGCAGGCAAGAGTTAGAATAGGAAGAGCTCTAATTATAGAAGATGAAGCCAACCTTTTCCTACTTGGATCCAAGAAGGCAGGAGGCAGACAATGAGCAAACTTCACATTCCTCAGGACAGAAATCCCAATTTTGAGCAAAGCATCCAGACCAACTCCTGTAATAATTATTGCTGGAAAAGAAGGTTCTTTGCCAGGTCATACTGTACTACTTGTTTAAAAGTCTTGGCTCTTTTTTGTAGGTGAGTGAAAACCTGTTCAGTGCCTTAATACCCTTTTGAATGAATGAAGAGTAGATGCAAACCCACCGATCCATTTATCCATCTACCACAAAAATCATTTTCTTCAAATACATTTTGCATTTATTTGGGGGATTTTTATGGATTAGGACAGAAAGGATAAAAAGGAATGGATAGGAGGAAGAATCAGACTGTTGGCCTATACTACATTTTTGATGAACTTATAATCATGAGTTGCCTGACGTCTAATTTTCTTGGTTTGCTTGATTAACCACATGCTAGATTACAATATCTTTGGCTGTTTGTGATTCAGAGTATGAGGCAAACACAGTTATAAGGAAAAGGAAAGGAACAGCATACGTTTGCCCAGGTTCCTGTTTGAATCCAGAAACACATATGTGCATGCACACAGTTATTTCTTCTGAATTCAAGTGACGAGAACATAATTTGTTTTCCTGATATTTTAAATAACATTTAGGAAGCCAAATTCTTGCCAAATTTGTTATTAAAAGGTGTGGTTTTGCTTGCTGTAGGGAATACATTATCTTTCAACTATCATGCCATTTTTGTAGTTCTAATTCTGCATATAGCTGATCTTTGTAGTTTAAGTCTAGTATCTTTGTACATTAAGGCCAATTCTTCATTAGAAGGAAGAGAAGCTAAACTTGCATAATCCCAGATAGTTCTCCATCCCATGAAACCTCTTCCTCCCATTTCACATTAGATATATAAACGTTTCAACTGTTCCTCTAACCATCCCAGTTTTTAAGGAACCTGAGATAAGCCCCAGTTTTTAAGAAATGTACATATAGAAAAAATGTTCTCCAGTTAGTCTTAAACTGACAGTTAACAGAAGGTAGAAAATGTGTTTCACAGGTTAAAGTTAGTGGAGGAGGGGGACTGAATAGTATCGAATCACCTCTTATTCTTCCCTCATTTTTTTTCTCTCTCTCTCTCTTGATACTGCTCTCCCTTCATTCTGCCTCCCTTCCCATCCTTTATAAATTGTATCTGAAATTCAGATCAGTTGCCTCAAGTATTTCTGTGTCCATCCTTACAGATCACTGCCCGGATCTTAGAGGCCCATCAGAATGTCGCTCAGATGAGCCTCATTGAAGCCAAAATGAGATTTATCCAAGCTTGGCAGTCCTTGCCAGAGTTCGGCATTACACACTTTATTGCAAGGTTTGTGGCTCCATAAATGTCCAGCCAAAAATTCCACGTGTCAATGTTTGTGCTATCATTTTTTTGGGGGGGGGGGGGAAGGGGGAATGAGCTGTTACTAAAGGCTGAGATTCCTTGAGTCATGACAGCTAATCCAAGTATTGAATTGGGTGCACAGGTATTCAATTTTGCACAGCAAGTAACAGGTGCTTTACTATTCCAATATGAATGAAGGGGAAAATATTACTAAAAATAATTCATAAACGGTCTATTACAAGAATTACTAAAATAAAAGGTAATATAGTACATGATCTGAGTAATCTTATAGGGAACCAATTTTCAAATGCAAAAATGGTTTTCTGAGACAGCAAGTACATGTAAGATATAAAGTCAAATGTTTAAAAATTCCCCAAACGTCTAACCATACCGGAGCTTACTTGTTACATCTTGGTCTGACAAAAATTATTTTAAAAAGCAAAAATCTTGGTTTGACATACAATAAAGCAAGGATTCCTTAATATCTCTGTAGGAGGCTGACTGATAAGTCCTGTTATCATTAATGCAGAAACAAGGTAGAACTAGTCATGTAGAAGCTGAAAGCTTGCTTAAGACTTATTCCTGTCACAGTCACGCAAGGTCATGTGAATGCACACACAAGGAATCGATGTGTGAGAAGACCAATTATTCTTGAATGCCTTATCATTTGGGGACTTTAGTGAAACATTGCTGAAGAGGTTCCTTGTAACATGCAATAATGTAGGTTCCAAGGCGGTAAGAAGGAAGAACTTATTGGAATTGCCTACAACCGGCTGATACGGATGGATGCTAGCACCAGTGATGCCATCAAGACATGGCGGTTCAGCAATATGAAACAGTGGAATGTGAATTGGGAAATCAAAATGGTAAGCAAGGCCTTTCCCACAAAGTTTTCTGGGCATGCCAAAATCGTGAGATATTTCAGTTAACTTAAATTTTTGGTTTAGGTTGTTTAAGAGTTGTTTATGAGATAGTATTTCTGCCCTTCAGGCTTTGGTGGTTTCTTTCTTTCTTTCTTTCTTTCTTTCTTTCTTTCTTTCTTTCTTTCTTTCTTTCTTTCTTTCTTTCTTTCTTTCCTTCTTTCTTCCTTCCTTCCTTCCTTCCTTCCTTCCTTCCTTCCTTCCTTCCTTCCTTCCTTTCTTTCTTTCTTTCTTTCTTTCTTTCTTTCTTTCTTTCTTTCTTTCTTTCTTTCTTTCTTTCCAACCTCCTATCTGTCAGTAGCCTCTCTTAATTGTGAAACTGATTGTGAGGCCTTTGTTTTGTTAGGAAGAAAGAAATGGGAAGAGGAACATAACATCCTGATCTTTCTCAGCTCACAAAAAGCGGTCTTGTTCTAAGTAAAGAAAGACCTTCTTATATCACACTCTTAGATAACATTTTGAAAATCCAGAACTTGATAGATAAAAGAATTCATGTGACCCATTGAAACAGCACTTAGTAACTGATGATCTGACCATTTAATCAGTTTGTGTCTTGTTGAAGGCTGTGGTGTTCCCTTGATAAGAAAGCTGAATAATGAAATAGAAAGCTGCTCAAAATCCTTCCAGCTTGCTAACCATAAGAAAATATACAATCAAATGAATTGCCTATAATTTACAATAACCTCTGGAATCCAAAAGGCTATGTTTAGCTTTATAACATCACCTATATAGCATAATAGCATTTAGCATTTCAAATGTTGTACATACCATTGAACATATCTTACTAATCCAACATTATTAATCTTATAAAACAGGAGCCTCAAAGAACTGGCTAGACTTTTAAAAAGTCAGTTTCAAAGCAAGGATTTCCTTTTCAATTGCCAGATTGCACTGGCTGCAGTTCCCCCTGCTATTAAACTTTCTTAACTTTTATTCTTGTTCTAGTATTCAGAAAACAATAAGGTCCCTTTTCAGGCTTTATATAGCACCCTCAGCCATTCAAACTGGGTAGGCTTGCTTAGCACCAACTTTCATTCATCATTCAGTGCCATGATCTGCTCAATATACAATGGACATGAATTTAATGTTAACTATAATTTAGTAGTTCAAATATCTTGGCAAACATTGATAGCTGCAGACACCAACCCTCCTCTGTTTCTTCAGGTTGAACAAGAACAGAAGTTGTTCTGAGTTTATATTTATTGTAGTATATTTATTCTTATCTCTGTGTGAACTTAGCGAAAGTACTGAAACTTTATAAAACATTTCCTGGATTTCTTGCACTTCTAGGTGACTGTAGAATTTGCGGATGATGTCCGAGTTTCTTTCATCTGCACCGAAGTGGATTGCAAAGTGGTGCATGAGTTCATTGGGGGCTACATTTTCCTGTCCACACGTGCAAAAGATCAGAATGAAAGCTTAGATGAAGAGATGTTCTACAAGCTGACCAGCGGCTGGGTGTGAGTTGGGTGAGACTGCCTGTTCTACTGACATAAACTAAATGGTGATATTAATATTTAACTCAAAAGCTGTTCTTGGAAATATGCTGCTTAATCAAATTAAGCTTGAAGTGTATCTTTTCTTTTTTTAAATATGGAAACTTGCATTAGCAGATACATTTTTACCTGCGCTCAATAGCGCTTCCGTTAATCTGCTACGCAAAACCAAAACACAGCTCATGCCATGCCTAAGTTTGTGCCTCTTTCCCCTCTCAGCAAAATGAGGGGCTGATCAGGTTAATTTCTGACAATGTAAGCTAACCAAATCATTTTTAAAACAAAATTAAAACTCTAAAGCCATTTAACTATTTAGATACCCAGGGCCTAATCTATATGAAGTGTATTTATCATGTTTAATGCATGTTTTATGAGGTTTTATATATATTGTAATTATGTGTTCTTCCTTCCTATGTTTAAGGTAGAATTTTTGGAGTGCAATCCAGGAAGGTCTTTCTTTCTTTCTTTCTTTCTTTCTTTCTTTCTTTCTTTCTTTCTTTCTTTCTTTCTTTCTTTCTTTCTTTCTTTCTTTCTTTCTTTCTTTCTTTCCTTCCTTCCTTCCTTCCTTCCTTCCTTCCTTCCTTCCTCTTTTTGTTCCTTTCTTTCTTTCCTTCCTTCCTCTCTTTCTCTTTCTTTCTCTTTCTTCCCCTGCCCACCCTCACACCCTCCCCGTCCTCCTCTCCTCCCCATATATTTTAATGGGGTTTGTCCCTGGGCTCTCTTATGCATCATGGTGCTTGGTGGACTGCGTCCTTTATCCCATATGTTTTTTCACACTACATTAGCCTTTCTCATATTGCTGTTCCTCAGAGGTTCTGTACCACAATTCTCAGAATTCCAAGCGTTCTGACTTGGGTGTTGAGAGTTGCTGTCTAGGACATCTGGAAACACCAACTTGAATTATTAAGACATAATCAGGTCTGTTACAGGAGCCTGAAGGTTTTTCGTAAAAACTAGCCTGAGTGGCCTTGAGAAATACTGGCAAATTTGGTTCCAAATGTATGTGTTTTTCTCTTTGATAATCATTTCTGTGCTCTTTCCTGTCCTCTGTATTTTTTAATACTATATTGTATGACAAACACCTTTAGTATTCACCAGCATAGCCACTCTTTATCTAAGATGATATGCAAAATCTTTTCATAACAATATGAAGTAAAGGTCTATGAAGTATAAGATTTTTTGTTTTGTTTATGTAACTAATGTAAAAAGAAAAACACAAATTTTATAAACGTGTACAGGTTTTTCTTTTAAAGCTAGCCTCACAAGCCAAAGTAGGAGGAATCACAATAGTATCAAATATATTAGCCTTACAGTATATTTTTCATGTAAGTTAAGTTTGTGATTTTGTTACAGCTGTACCACAAAGCCCTTAACAACAATTTACTTTGTTGCCTGAGTCTGGGGATGGGGGGGTGTCTCACTTTAAGATTAATGTTAGCCCCCAGGGACCCCCCAACCCACCCAACACCAAGGGATAAAATCAGTGTTGTCTTCAGTAGTCCAAGACATATGTGCAAATGCATTGTATTTTAAATAAAGGTTGGATCTTTTATTTAACATTTGGTCTTTGTTTCAGTTTTTTGTTGTAGCCAGTGAAAATTCACCAACACATTGTTCACGTGAATTCAGCTGATGTATTGCAGCATGTAGAATGTAGAATTGAATGTGGCATTATAAAGTTATTAACTCGTGCTTGGCATAGTATTCATTCCCTAAAGCAGGGAAAAGTAGGAATTTGAGGCTAGGGTTGGAGGGCCGCATGTTCTCTATAGAAAGATCTAGAAGCCTCAGGAATTTCATAAGTAGTGGGAGGGTTAGACAGAGGCACTCATTCAAACAGGTAAACTCGGAGCAGAGAAACAATCTTGCTTCACTGGGAAACAATTTGACCAGGTAATGATAATCAGGATTACCATTTGTTCATTATGAATACTCAGCAGCAATCTGGATTCAGGAAAGAAATGCTTACTTTGAGAAAAATCATTTGTGAGGAAGTCCATTCTTTAATATATTTAAAATTAAATATATTCCATCATCACTTTCAAAAAGGAAAGTCACATTGACCTTGACAAAATGCAAACTTGTTCTCCTTCACATTCATCCTTCAAATTCAAATGGATTCAAGACCCTTCTTTTCCTTGGATATAATCCTGAAGAAGGAAAAACACGTACTGGAAACTGCAGATCTTTCCAGCAGATCAATCAGGTTTTGCATTCCAGTCAACATCCAGGAATAAATAACTAGTAAATATACAGAGACACACTTTCATTCATTTCACAAAAAATAGCTTCTGCTGCATTTCCTCTTTTTAAAATCATAATCTTTTGGTCATAATAAGATTTCCTAGATTTAGTCAGTCATAAATGTTCCAAAGTCAATGGTAATTATATTTGGGAGATAAGTTGACCTGTTCTGCAAACCAGACTATAAATGTTTAGAGCTAAACATTGTCTCTGCAGCCTTGATTTGCAAGAGTAATGAAATCAAAGAGCTATGTTATAGAGATCAATTCTCCTGGAAGGATAATTATTAAACAATGGATTTTTTTCCTGTGTGACATGGTACCAAGCAAACAAGGTCTGTCTCTTATTAAGTATAGTGTAACAATAACTAAAAAAAGTATATGAATCTTTATCTTGGGTGGTTGTTGTTGTTTTGTATCATCCTTCATTATAATCTTGCAAAAGTTCTTTCAGGAGAAGTATGTTATCAATTTCAGCCTAATTGGTTGTTTTAAAACCATTAAACACCAAAATTTATTTATGGTGAAGGAGTTGAAAAGAGTAAGGTGTGTCTCTTTCATGCAGAATTGTGTGAGTAATGTGACACTGAAAGCTACTCTCAGTGTTTTTTTTTACTCTAAACATATAATGATTGCTCAGATGATCATGACTGACAAAACACACAAAATTGAAGTTCACCTTTAGTGTTTAAGTATGATTAAAAGAGTTCTGAAACCGTGTTTTTCAGAACTCCCAGAATTGGAATTGGCAAGTGTTAATGTTCATGTTTAATGCTGCTCAGCTTGAGAAGCACTGCTGTAAAGTGATGTGACAAGATAACCAGTAAGAGAGATAACCAATACAAATGTTGTATTCAGATGTTCTAGAATTCTCTATATGAAAGCGCCACGTTTGAGGTAAAGTTTCATGAAAGCATAACCACCCATTCTTCTTTTGAGGCTATTGCATGAAAATGGCACCCACCTCCAATAAATGTTTTCATGGAAAATCCTGTATTTGAAAGAAAAGCTAAATCAAGTCAACCAATCCTATGAAGAACTGCTTTAATATTAAGGGCACCAATTATGCTTTCTTGCTTTTTGTGCAGCATGACATCTGCTTCCTTTAAAAAGCTGAAATATAGTTAGTAATAAATCATGATTAAGCTGACATGAATATAGCCAGTATTTTATCTAAATTCCAGTCACAGGAGGACATAAGCAGGAGGATATAGAGTTGTATTTACATCCTGCTTGTTAACTTCCAGAAGCATCTAGTTGACCACTGTGGGAAACAGGATGTGCAACCAAATAGGCTTTTGAGCTGGTTAAACAAAAATTTTCTGTTCTTCTAATCCCCAAAATTAGCAACAAAGTTAAGGATGTCCAAGAGTTTTCTAAATATTGTGTCCCTTGTTACCTGTCAGTGGACTGGCTTAGGTTGAGAGTAAGGGATAGGAGGAGCTGTGGAGCACACCTTGAATGTTTAGTAGAATAAAGAAATCTTTTTCTAAAAGCAAATATATCTGTGTTTGGAATAGGAGATGAGGTAATCCGTTTCATGCATTCTTTACTGTCCGCTGGAACCAGGATTATTATTTCTTTAAAACACTGTCCTCCTTCCCATGGCCTTTGGCTGACCTGTTTTCCTCCTTGTATCTAATTCCCAGCATTGAGTTCGGCTGTTCCAACAGCCTTCCCTTTGTTGTGCGGATGTATTGCCTTGATAGGCCATCAACTCAGCAGTATCCAGTGAAATGGCTAGTTGAGTAATTAAGTGATGCTGCTAATCAAAGCAGGATAGTCCCTCACTGTGATCACTGTGCACGAAATTGCAGGCAGAGGTTGAAGAGACAACAACTGTGATTGGATCAAATACACACAGAGCCAGATGTTAAGGACATCCAATTTCACATAATACACCAGACCAAAATGTGGCTGACTACTTTTTTGGCTCCATATGCATGCAAACCCAAGGAAATTTCATTATTCTCATCATAAACCATGGTTCAGAGAAACACAGAGTTGGATGTCTATTCTACACTGATTATCAGGTGACAAATTCTTCCTAATAAAAATGGCTGATTTTGCCCCATACAATGAACATTAATTAGCCAAATTCATTTAGCTTAGTGTGTATTACCCAACTCATGGAGTTAATTGGTGGCTCAGTATGTCATGTGAATCCAGAAAACAGTTATAATTGTTAAATACATGGGTATTGTGTAAGTTGGAATCCTCAGTTTATGAAGTATGTGTCTGTTAAGTATTGAGCATGGGTAAGAATTAATGGAGACAAGCCTCTGAACGGTGAACTTCAGCTCTTTATTTACATCGTGACTTCTGTCTTAACAGCAATAAACCCCGCCTTATATAGGCAACCCTTGTAACTCTTTAACCAATAACAAGCTAGGGACGCTAGCTTTGATAACCAATAGGAGCTCTCTGTTAAGGGCCAATCGGATTCCCCGGAACGGGCCAATCAGGTCCAGCCGCTTAACAGCCAATCAGAAGTGCAGGGCCAGAACCCTGCACTTACTCCAAGCTCACACTTTATTACTATGTACATACACAACACCCCTTCCCCTGGTTCCTTAGTTCAAATCATAGTCCTGCAAATAGGACGGTTGTCTTCTCAGTCTCTTAGATGTCCTTTGTACTGGCTGGTTGCAATCCAGCTGAGGTAAATCGCCGCTTGGTGGTGGGGCTGCCTCTGGTTCATAGTTCACTTCCATATCATTGCCCACATTTTCCGCAATTCCCTGAGGCGCAAACGTTTCTCCCTCCGGCTCCGCTTCTTGAGTTACATTTAAATCGTTGCTTCTTTCGAGCGGGTTCTCTAGGATTTCCACATCTTCCGTACCTCCCCCCCCCTCAGTTTGGTCGAAGGGGAGTTGCGGAGTGGCTGTTGCAAGTCGTGACCGTAATTGGTCAATATGCCGTTTCCAAAGTTTATCATCAAGAGTTTGCACAAGGTAGGATCTGGGGCCGGTTACACGTATTACTGTCGCTTCCACCCACAATGGGTCGCCCAATAGGTTTTTGGCACACACGGAATCTCCTACCTGGAATGTGCGACAGAGGTTACTGGATCCTAGTGGTTTCTCCGGTTCATAAGCAGGGTGAAACTGGTCGAGGTGGGAGCGGAGCCTTCGTCCCATCAGCAGTTCAGCGGGAGTTCTGCCGGTGATGCTATGTGGGGTGATATGTTGTAAGAAGAGGATTTGATTGACCTTGTCAATATTGTCGTAGTCCACCTGTTGCAAGGTTCTCTTCACGAATTGGACCATGCGTTCTGCTCGGCCATTGGTCGCAGGATGCGCAGGCGAGGTGAGCGCATGGCGGATGCCCCAGTCAGCGAGGTACTGCTCAAACACTAATGCAGTAAACTGTGGCCCGTTATTGGACACCAGGACGTCTGGCAATCCGTGGGTTGCAAAGAGTCTGTTTAAAACCTTGANATTTGGGACCAGGGTCCACGTGGTGTCTCCCATTCAGTAGGCATGGCCTTTGGTGGGGCGTTGCTGACTTCTTGGCACCGGGGGCAAGCTTTAACCCATTGTTCGATTTGCTTGTCAATGCCCGGCCACCATGCGTAGCTTCGTGCGAGTGCTTTCATTCGCACGATGCCGGGGTGGCCCT
>BHEV01004789.1:0-27725 GCA_004319985.1 Emydocephalus ijimae | reverse complement strand
ACCTTGGCGGCGAACGCAGCAGGGATCGCGCGGTCGTGAATCCCTGCCGCCGCCGAAGGCTTGCAAACCGGAAGTCCTCCTGTTGCTAACTTTTTGACGATGAAAGGCACATTTACTTCAAATAAAGAAAAAGTTCTTTTTCTATATACCTTTGATAACCGGAGAATTATTTTAGGCTTGCTTGAATGGATAAATGCTACTGAAAATGAGGAAATGGGGGATATAGGCAAGTTTCCTACCACCACTTCAACCTCATTCAAAGTGAAGACTCTAGAAAAATGGAGATAATTGGGAAATATCAAAAGATATTACACTTTATCAAAAGGTATTACACTTTATTTTATTTTTTTTTGAGGAGGTAAAAACAATGCTATTACTGCAGACCCACAAGTGGAAGACAACAAATTGAGGATGGGGCAACAATGTAGTTTTTTTGCTAATCTATGACTGTCATACAAATTCACAATAAATGAACAGGAAAATAGTAAGGACTGGGACTAAGAGTCATTTGATTCAGTATGGAAAATAGCTGTATGCTATATTTACTAAACCTAGCACACAAATTTGTTGAATTATCCACTGTTTGACTCTTTTCTGTTCTGTTCTTTATTTTATTTTCTTCTGTCCAGAAATCATTCGTCTCATCTTCATTCCATTTTGTCTGAATTTTTCTCTTTCATTCCATGTGCAGCTACCTCCTTTCCCATTCCAAGTGCCTTCCCTTCACCCCCTCATCATCTTTGTATTTTACTGTTGATTTCTATTGAAAAGAAGGAAATATGTGAATGTGTTTGTAAGGATCTAGCTGGATAGACAAACCTGGCCTTGAAAGACAAGCAAGGTTTGAATGGCTAGAACTTGACTGAATGATCATTTATTTTTATTTTATTATTTGTATATATCCCACCTTTATTTTTATAAATAGTCTCAGGAGGCAAACATACATAATACTCTTTCCTCCTCTTATTTTCCCCACAATAACGGCCCTGTTAAATGGGTTGAGCTGAGAGAGAAAAACTAGCTCAAAATTACCCAGCTGGCTTTTATGGTTAAGAGGGGTCTTGAACTCATAATCTCTCACTTTCTAGCTCACCTGATACCTTAACCACCAGGCCAAACTCTCTAGAAAGACCAGAGCTGTAGGAAAGCTAGAAATTGAAAAACAAATATCCAAACAGGCAATGGCATGTAATTTGCATATTATTACTAAGAAAATTTACAAGTACATTCATGAATTCACCAGGAATCAACTTCAACTCAACTTTTACCTTCATAATGGAGAACAATTTTTGTTTATTTTTACAATTTATTTTATGAATAAGTAATCAGTAATCAATAATTCAATTAAGATTAATTTATTTATTGCTCTATCTATTGCTCTATTTATTGCTCTATTAATTTATTTATTCCTCTACTATTTTGTGGAATCTGGCCAATGTATATGCATATTGATATGCACATGCACCCACAAGTATGTATGTATGTGCACACACTCACATACAAAACACACATCTACCGTATTGGTGGGAAATGATCTCTAAGATTAGTTTCACCTGAGAAGACAATATTAAAATGAATTCATAAAATGCTGCACAGAATTTTTGTTATTTGTAATGTATACTTTCTAATCTTCCTTTTCTTAGAAGTGGTTGATCATGTGCCATCAAATCATTTTGACTCCTAAACACCACATAGATGGATTTTCTCCATTTATATTTTTCATCCATGTGGTTTCCTTTGTAAAAAAAAAAAATACAGGAATGGTTTACCATTTTTATCTCCCATACATGAGGTGATGCTTTTGCTATTATCACTAAATCATCTGCTTCCAGTATCTTTTTTTATCGCTGCTGCCCAACACATACCAAGATGAGGAGGCTCAGCAGGATATAGAAGGGGTTTTTAGAATAATCTTCTTAAATTCATGATGACCATCCTGTTTGTGAATAAAGTAACTATGAAGGTAGATGCTCATGCATCTTGTTAGTGATGGTGTACTCCAGAATACTGAGAAATGGATAAAGTACTAAAAATTCCAGTTCCGGTTAGTTGGCAGAGCGCCTTGGATGGTTTGTCCCTTCAGTTGTAGGATTGAATTTTATTATATTTTTATTAATGGCACCTTCCTGATCTGATGCTGGTTTTGGAGTGTTGGTTTTTTTGAGGCGAGACAGGTTGGAGGAACTGGAAGAACTAAGAAGGTGGTGCTCTTGGCCATACTAGCTGTGTTCATTAGTGGTTGTGGCATTTATTGTGGAGACTTGTGCTGGCTATGCTTAGGGCCTGGAGGCATGAGAAGCAGGCTGGGGGATGCAACAAGGATGAGTCCCACCCTTTGGTCTTGGAGGCTGGTAGGGTTGGAAGAGCCAGAAGTCTTGAAGGACAGGCTGTGTTTGCTCCTGGTTAGAGCATTTAGCATGCCCATCGACCTGGCACTGATTATGCTTGGGGCTTAGAGATGAAAGAGCATGTTGAAGGATGAGCTGGAGAACTGGAACTAATTACACTGGTTGGACCATGTTATGCTTGTAGCACTTGTAATGCCTGTGGGTCTGGCACTGGCCTGAGAAATGGGCAGGTTGCATTTACAATCCTGATCATAACAGAATCCCTCTTGCTGCATCTGCAATCCTGTTAGCTGCCAGTGTAACCTTTGGATACTGTAAGCTTTGTTGAGGAATTCTCAAGAGCTACATTTTGGCTTTTTTTTTTTTAATCTGGAAAGCTTATCAGGACTGTGGAATTTTGGAGATGCTGGCTATGGTTCAGTGAGAAGCAGTTGTGGGGTAGACTATTGTGGAAACACTCTTCATGGAATCCCTTTTTTTTTCCTCTGTTAATTTCAGAGAAAAACAAGACAATCACATTGGCTCAGTTCCATCTGCCAGTTAGGTGTTTCATTGTAGAGTGTGGGTTTTCTCACTCTGAATTGATTCCTTCACATCAGTAAGAGCCATAGGAAAAGATTAGCAGAGAACATGTGACTGATATCTTTTATCAGTTTTGTGTTCCAGCTCCTTGTTCCAGCTCCCTTCCTCTGAACCCAGTTAGCAGATCTTCAGAAGTCCTGGCTTTCAGCTGCTGCTTCTAAATGCCAAGGGATTTCAGTTTGCTTTCATTGAGAGTAAAGCCGGAAGCAGTTTGGTAATTCATCAGTACTATGATGCTGGTCACACACTGGATCTGGTATTCCTGTTGGAAAAATGGTTATCTGACATGAAATTGGGGGAGCTTTTGGTGTCCCCCAACCACCATCCACTGTAGGAGGTGTTGCCTCCCTCCAGACAGATTGGTTTGAAGATTAATCTGCCTCCAACAACTGATGGACTCCATAATTTTCAGATGGAACTGAAAATTGTTCCTGCTGATATCTGTATGGTCTACCTGAACCCTTGGTTGCTGTTGGAATAAGAGGGCAGTAGAGGCTTTGGATTGAATCACACCTATGCAACCTGTCAGAACTCCCAAATAAGCCAAACAGGAAACATGACAATATGAACCAATTCTACTTTATTGTAAGACTACATTAACAGAACCTTTCAAGTCTGAAGGCACAATCTTTCTTCCTCCCATTTTAACTGTTTGATCCATTAGGATGTGTCCTTCCTAAGTTTCTTTCCATGACTGGTAAATGACTGATGGCTCCACATATCTTTTGTCTGACTGTTTCCTAAGCAGCATCTCTTCCCTTCTTTCTCTAAGGGCATTCACACATTCCACTACACAACCCTTCCCATCTCATGCATCCCAGCAGTCCTTGTGTTTCAAAAGGGAGTTAAGACAATTGAAATAAGAAACATCCAGAGCATTGCTGGTGTTCTATGTTGGATGAACTCAACCAAAAATGCATACAACCATTAAGTCCTATTTTATCGTGATAATTGCAGTGAAGTGTCAGCACTTGTCTGCTTTTATTGCATCTGCAGATAGTCGCCCTGTGGTTCTACAGGTGACATGTGCCCTCTTGAATAGAGGGGACTTATAGAATGCCCTGTGGGGATTCTTAATGCCAAAAAGGCATTAAGAGTTGTTAACCTAATCCTACATAGCTTTTTCACTGGTAATATCACACTACTAACTAGAGCATACAAAACTTTTGCTAGACCAATACTCGAATACAGCTCATCAGTTAGGAACCCGCATTATGTATCTGATATTAGCACAGTTGAGAAAGTCCAGAAATATTTCACAAGAAGAGTTCTCCACTCCTCTACTCGTTATAGAATACCTTATGCCACCAGACTTGAAATTCTAGACCTAGAAAACCTTGAATTACGCCGTCTTTGATCTGATCTAAGTATGGTATATATAATCATACATTGCAATGACTTACCTTTCAATGAATACTTCAGCTTCAACCATAACAACACAAGAGCACACAATAGATACAAACTCAAGGTTAACCACACCAAACTTGATTGCAGGAAATACAACTTCAGCAACAGAGTGGTCAATGTCTGGAATACTCTACCTGACTCTGTGGTTTCTTCCCCAAACCCCAAAAACCTTAACCTTAGACTGTCTACTATTGACCTCACCCCTTTCCTAAGAGGTCTGTAGGGGGCGTGCATAAGCGCACCAACGTGCCTGCTGTCCCTGTCCTATTGTTTCTTTTATGTTTCTTATATGTACCCATTTCATGTATTCATAACTATGTATATACTTATACCTATTATCTTGTAAGCAATTGACAAATCAAATAAATAAAAATAAAATAAAATAAGATGTGGAAGAATCTGCTCAGCATCTGTCATCCAATACTTAACTTCCCCTTTTTGGATAATGTGGTTGAGCAGGTGGTTGTTCAGTAGCTTCAGTAGTTTCAAGGTTGCTCAGACTTTGAATGAAACAGATTATCTTCTGGATTGACTCAGAGAATTGGGAAAGAATAGGACAGTGTTTTGCTGGCCTGCCTCCTTTCTTTGGAGTAGATTCAGTTAGTATGATGAGGGAATAGATTGAGTGGTTTTGGGTTTGGGGGCCTGCCATTTCTAGGGCTATACAATTTTTGATGTTGGACAAAGTCACATTGCCCTGTTTGCCCCAAATAAATCCCATGCACAAACTGAATGTTATCCTAAACTTGTGACTGCTGCCCGAGGAAAAGGTTGCAATCATGGCTAGGGAAGTCTTCTTCTTACTCAACTTCTTATTGTGCATCCAGGGGTTCTACGCACAGTCATTCCTGTCCTAAACACCTCCCATTGGACTACTGTAATGTACTCGGGCATAAGGGATGGCCTTGAAAAATATCCAGCTAGGGAGCTTTACTTGGTGGGTTCTAAGCAACATGGTTTTTCTGCTGTAGCCCCCGGTTTATGGAAACTTCTCCCTGAAATAGGGCTGGCCACATTTTTCATAACTTTCTGGGAGTTAAATATTGATATTTGTTATACATATCATTGGATGTAGTTTATTGGCCATACAGTATCTTATATATGTCTAAAGACCAGCATCCAAAAATTGTACTATGTTGGATACCTCCTGGAGGAAAAAGGAAATGAGGCCAGACTCAGAAAACTTGGTGCCAAACACTTAAGGAAGATCCTAAATTTATTAATCTCTCTTGGGACAAAGCTGAAAATGCTGCAAACAATCAAAACCAATGGAAGTTACTTGCTGTCCAAAGTGCTCTGCACGGAATCTAATGATAATGATATCATTTTTAGTTTTGTTGTGCACCATCCAGAGTCATTTGCCTATGAGATGGGGGCCATGTAAATATGACAAAATAAATAACTAAATAATATCCCACACATATTTATTACTGCCTGCACTAGAAGCAGTATTAGCTCCCAAATATATAGAACAAGCTTAGAAAATTTCTGAATAAAGTTATTTTTTTCAAGAGGATAAATGATTTACAATTGCCCATATTTAAGCTATGATTAGATTTGTTTGCACACTGTACTCAAACTTCATGTAAACTTGTTCTGATTTAGCAGTTGTGTTAGTTTAGGTACTACAGATTTGTAAACTATACTTTATATCTGTGTTGTACAAATCCTGCCGAATACAGTTTGTTGTATTTAAGTTGTAGGCAAAACTTAAACCAAAACTAAATAAATGTAAGGTAAAATTAGAATTGTTAGCAAAATTTTGTTGGTTTTTATTATTTCTTTTCATTTATTTAATAAAAATAACAGAGAGGAACAATAACAAAAGGAAAAGAGGAAAAAAGATATAATTACAAGAAAAATGTATGTACATAGGAGCTTCTCATATATATACCTTGATGTACATTTTACATAACACCTAAAAGATCCATATTTCATTATAATTGCCCACTTATGGTTAGCAAAGTTAAAAATTGTTCACAATTGATGACAATCAAATGATTTTTTGCATGAAAATATAATGATGAAAATAATTATACTCAATTGAATATTTGTGCTCTTAGGTATATTTGTTTATATTTGTTTATATATTTTTCTTTGCTTAGGAATTGAAGATTCTTTAAATCAAGTAAAATATTATTGAAATCTTAATTTAAAATTTGCAATAATGTTTTGAGGATTATCTGCTATATTTATATTGTTCTCTCTCTTGGTGGTTAATCAAAATGTTTCTAATTTATATTTTCATCATAGCAGTAACACTGAAAATACCGTTTCATTTAAAACCAAATCAAGGACCTATTGATTAAAGAAATTTCAGAAACACGTATCATATGGTATCCAAAAATAGAATGCCTTATGTTTCAAGGATAAATATTTTGATGACAAAAAATATCCCACCCAACTAAAAATAAAATCTGTTTCTCAAACATTCCATCCACAAAAAGAAACAGAGTTTTAAATTAGCAAAGATTATTGTATCAGAGAAAAATTGCTTCTACACAACTCTAGATGGCAACATTGCACTTGCTGTGTTCCTAAGAAAAATTATTACAGCCAGCCCTCACATATCCTCTTTATGAACATTTTATGTGCCACAGATCTATAGCTTCTTATTATAAGTGTAATGAAGCAGACGTTATTGAAGCATTTTATTGATTGCTCAGATCACAAGTTTACTGTCACACTGAATTGGCACCTTAGATGCTGAAGCAAACTGCTGACACCTTTTTTAAAAAGTGACAACTACATCTATTTCATGACCAGAAATCCATTTTCATCTCTATCAAGACAAGAATGCAATTTTCACTTCATTTAACTGATGTTAGGCCTGCTCAAGGCATGACACTTTGGAAAAGACACAAGTTTAAGGTTTTTAAAATACTTCTAATAACTAGAATACAGCTTGGTTACATAGAAATATTCAGGTATTATTCACATCTATAAACAATTTGACTTTTAAAACATTTATAGGACCTATGAAGAAAATGAAAAATAGAAAAATAAGTTTCTAAATAAATTTAGAGAAATATAATTTAAAATTTAATAAGAGCTTATGATACCTATAGAGCTTTATAAAGTCTATTTTTAAAAGCTTCTTCAATAGCAGATTTCTTGTAGTCTATATATTAGGAATATATTAACTGTCTTCACATACTTATACTTATGTAGAAAAATCTTAATACTGCTAGCATTCAATATCATGTTCATTTGAATCTGATTTTTTCCTTTAGGAGTTTTAAAACATTGAAATGAAAAGATTTAAAAACTATAACCAATTGCAAAGCTATTTCACTATAATCTCTTTTCCTTCCAGTTTTAGCTTCCTTCTGCAATTATACTGAAGCAACTATTTACTAGAATTCTAAAATAGTGTGTAAAGTGATGTGAATTTATAGACAGCCCTCAAGAAATTTAATATAAGATTTCAGCAGGAAGTAATTATTATGAAAAAAAATTCTAGAATGAAGCAAATATTCATAATGTTAATAACACCATTATAATTTAATGCTATAGACTGACACTCAGTATAATACTATATTTTTATGTAAACTACATAGAAAGAATAGGCTACTTAGCAATCATATCAGATACACTTTAAAATAAAGGAAATTATGAAGACTGTTCTGTATGCTTATCCAATATTACCAAAATCTAATATCTAAATGCAGTAATTGCAAATAATAGCATGATTAAGTGTCAATTAATGTAAAAATTGAGTCTAGAGAAATAATTTATATGCAAATTAAAATTGCAATATTGTGATTCCTGTAATGCTTGTGAGACCACAGATAATGTCACTACTGTTAGGGAAAATGCAGCAAATCAAAATATTTTTCAATTAAGAAAGTTTGAGGTTATTAGATTCATTTTAAAAAATATATAAACTAATACATTATTTCACATAAATTATTATATTTTTGTTTTCCTTATCAAATATTTTTTAAAATCATGCCCAATGATATCCAAGTATGTACAAATATAATATAGGAGGGACCTAAACTTTAATATAACTTTGAAAAAAACCCAATATCTCCCATAATAAATACCTGTTTTAATCTGAAGAAGTTAAGCTGTTTTTATCACAGATTCAAGGGGTACAAAATGGCAACAATAATATCTTTTACTGCATTCATTTTTGTGTCTCCCTGCACATTCTGAGTAGTATCTCCTTGAGCTTAGTAAATGACATTACTAATTCACCATGTTATTCTAAAGAATCACAAATGATTACAAACCAGTAATATCATTTAAAAAGGTATTTCAGTCTTCTCTGTGGCCTCTATTTAGCTGTGCTGGAGTTCTGAATGACAGCTTCCCTGCTTGAAGCATAGGGAACACACAGCCTTCTTCATTCACTGACAGTACCGTGGCCTTTTCACACGTTCCTTCCAAAGCAGTGTTTGTCCTCAAACACTGGGCTCAGCACAATGGCATTCCTGTTCAACACCCCCACCAACAGCACAACTACATATCAAGAATGCTAATGAGATAGGACAAGCCCTTCACTGGAAGTGTTAACTGCTTTCATGTTTATGCTTTTTCCACGCTTACTAATGGACTTCAATATTCCTGCCATAGTGTTAGATAATTTTGTTGTGTAGGAATCTGTTTCTGCAGAAAATACATTAGATATCTTTTGTTAAAAGTGCTAGGTGTGTTGTTAAGACTGTAGTTATATAAAAACAATACTTGTCTTATCTCTAATATAAATCATATGCACAAATAAAAAACAGTTTCAAATATCTTTCCATTTTAGCAATTCAATGAAACACATATTATTCTCAGAAATCTTGACAGTCTTGAAGTTCATTTCCTCCAAATCAAGTACCTCACTCAGATTCTCACAAAACATTCTTACTTCATGCAGTTACTAAAATATAAAATACGTATAGCATGACTGTTTAAAACAAGAGGAGGATAGTTGTCTTCTAGTGCCCTCAGAGAATGAAACATAATCTTCCCAACAAGTATTCCCAACCAATTTTCTTCTTTCAATTAATCCACTGTATTTCAGTAAAAAGCACTCAAGATTCTGTGCCCTTTTTGAGTTGTTTCAGAACTGAATGTTTTGATTTCATTCAGTTCTCTACACTAAAAGGGTAAGATTCAATAAGCTACAAACCTACATATTATTGTTGGCAGATTGACCTCTAGGGAAAATAATATATATTGTTTTTGTGGTTGTACTGTGAACATGTTAATATAGATTGACTAAGCTATTAGAGGAAATATTTTAATGGGGCGATCAATTGATATTATATTATTTTGAATATTTTATCTGCAGTCCAAACCCTCTCAAAAATAAGCACAGCTAATAGCAGGTACTCTTTAATATTTTAATACTGCTGGCTTTTTAATTAAGATGGTCACAATTACAACATAATATAAAATAGAAACAGGTGCAGGTAAGTAAAATCCTCAGCTGAGAAACAAGCACATCTTGCTGTTATAACATCATAGCAGCTGTAACTCAAAAACATCCCCCTGAAACAATTTGCCTATTAAAATTTTGTGATTTCACATATTAGTTTAGTAAAGATGAGGAAAATACACCACATATGTGCTGATGAGATGCTTCTGACATATGCCAACATGGTCTCATTCCTATTCAAGAGGAGTGACTGATTTGAACACTCACAATATCTTCTGGCAAGACACAGTTGTGATGGGAATAATAGGACAGCCCATGAGCTGCAAGATGTGCCATGTTTGTGCCATATTTGGATTCTTACATTCACAAGCAAAATATGAGCTATTGATATATGGCAGACCTTATCTGCAGACTGCACTTTTTAATATTAATACATGCTGACAGTGATTTGTAATCCAACTACACTTTTGCAACAGCACAAATCCCACCCTATGGTAATGAAAAATTTGCTGATTTCTTTTACAGTCCTTTAGCATATCTGTGAGAAAATCCCATGATTTTCAGAATTATAAACAACTTTAGATGGGAGAAAGTAATTGTAAGTATATTAGAATGCAGCTAATGTTTTGGACTGTCATAAAATGGTGGATAAGAAAAAGCAGGAGGAGGAGTTAATTTTCAAAATGTGATTAATAAACATAAGTACAACCATGCCAAATTTCTGTCATGTTAGCTTTAAAGGTGAAAATATGTAACTACACAGGACTTTGAAAGCCACTGCATGAGTTTGGGCTACTCACTTTCTGTTCCCTATCTACTTCACAGGGTTGTGGGTTTTGTGGATAAAAAGATAGGGAGGATTATGTATGTGACCCTTGTTTATTAAAACCAAACTAGGATATAAATGTAATAAGAAATGTATTCATTTGATACTATTAACTTAAACCTATCAAATATGGTTAAAAGAAAAACAAATTAATGCATAGTCCTTCGACCATATGCTCTTCTTTCTAAATTCAAGATGGTAAAGATTTTATAAAAATGTTTTCTATTCTCCTATATGAAGCACTCTTAAAATGCTTTCCATATATCAATATGGGAATTATTTGATGTAAGCAAAGAAATAAAATACACGAAAATTGCAATTATGCTGTAGAATTATGTTTGCATGTATTAATGAATATAAACACTGAAAATAACAGCAAATATAATTTTTTCACTGTTAACTTTACTTACAATAATAGTGATTAAACTTTGAATTGCATTAGAGACATATATCATTTTAAGAAACAGGGTCTTTACTGGAGCTATCATATACCTTCTTCATGTTTCCATCAAAAAGTTTTTAACTGGTAAAAAATGGTTTTAAAGATAAGGAACCATTTTTGTTCTGTTTTGTTTTAATTCACATTGTTAAAAGCCAACATTTGTGAAGCCAAATGTTTGTGATATACTCATATAGTCCCTATCTTTGATTACTACATCTCTATTAGTTCAGCAACAAAATAATTTATTCCAAAATAAATGCTCATTTCTCTTTATGGATCTAAACAGCAGGAGGTGCTGTATAAAAAGCATATACCTTGCTTACCCATCCCTTCTAAAGACTGAGAGCATGCTTAAATCATGTTTAGTGCATGGCCTGAAATATACTATAAATCTTTTATTTCTGACCAGTTTTCCTGCCTTGCTTTTTCAAATATCTTCTAAATATAAAATTGCATGGGTACACATACACACACACACACACACACACACGTTTCATGTGAGGTTAGCATGCATACTCCATTTCAGTTCAGCTTCATTACACATTACACAGAAAGACATTGAAATATATGTCTGTTAAGAAAAATATAGACATTCACTATGGACAAAATGCTGATTAACTACATTGGTGAGACTTTTTGTCTATAGTAACATGGAAATAAATACTTACTGTTATGTATAGAAATTAAATATATTCTATATCCCTAACAAGTCTATCATGACTGACTTGCAAATCACTGAAGGCTTCCCTTCAGAGCAAACAATTAAGAGAGAAAAAGGCAATTCTTGGTTATGTTTACATGCATAATTTCTTTAAAAATGTGAAGTATATTTCAGATCTAGCTAACATTAACTGGACCCTCCTAGCAAAATATAAGTTATGAAAAAGTACATATACTCAACTATAAGTTATCTTAAGCAGAATAAGTAGAAATTATTTCCATAGCAGTTTGTCTGCTAGAGCATAGTGCAACACTCAAACATTAGCTGTATAATTTCTTACACAGAATGACATACACCTTTAATATACAGTTCAACTACTTATAAAATACACAGTGTATTGTACAGCCTGTCACATTTCCTTATCAAAAAGTGTCAAGCTTCTAGAAGTAACATAATTAATAACGGAAAAGAAAAAAATGAGACTGGATAACTCACCTGTTCACAGTAGTTTTTTGCAGATTTTAATCGCTGGTACAAGGCCAACAATACTCCTTGGATATATATCTTCGCTCCAGTGGGACTAAAGCCTTCTCCTTTAGAAACCCAAAGAGGTCCCCATAAAGGCGTGATGGAATTTTGCAGATATTTCTCAAGCATAGGAACTGCACAGAGAAAAGGAAATGGAAGGAGAGATTTTTGTTTTTTGATCTAGCTAAAACACATATGGTGAATGGTGTCTCCCAGACCAGAACTGTTAACATCTATTATTTTTATCTGCTTGGGGTTGTCTTACAAAATAGATCCTGCATTTCTGGTGACCACTATGAAGGATATATTTATATTGAGACATCCCCCCCCCAACTATGTAAGACTCATAAGCCTTGTGCGCACACCTGAATAGTTTTGAAGTGTGTCTAACTAGCTGCACAGAGTGTCATGGTGTGCACTGATTGCCTTATCTTCTCATTTATCACAGATGAGTTGGAACCAACCTTGCTGAAATCTACTTACTGGCATTGTCCTGATAAAATTGCTAAATCCATGTTGTTTTGATGTATAGTTTTCTGTCAAGGAGTATATATGTTTACAGCTGGAAAATGTTGGACAATTGATCATTATTAAAATACAGTAAATGTAAGGATTGTTTTTAAGGCCTATTTTTTGAAAAAATATATTTTTTTTCTGCCAAAAAAAGAATAAAATCTATTTAGTATCATTTCAGGGTTACAGGTTAAGTGAAGAAGAAAATGAGACCATGTAAATAATATTAACGCTGAGTAAGGCAACTTGTTTTTCATTTTTTGTCATTCCTTCTCACCAGAAGTCAAATACATATATGTTTTTTCTAAATTATATGGAAAGATTTTTATAACCAGCTGTAATATTTATTTTACCAAGACTACATTATGTTAGGTAACAAAAGTCACATGTTTGATAACAGAATTCGTTCATTTTCTGCATTTTGAGAATGCTAATAGCAAATACCTTATCAGTAATAAACTGGAACAAATCTTACTAATTTTAAAGAGCTAGACTCATCTACCATTCTGATCGTTTTCAGTATTCTGTTATATTACCAGTGTGAGGAAGCACCAATGTTTTACAGTGCATTTCCTTTTCTTCCAGTTGCATTGATTAACTTCAGAATCCTTGCACTAAATTCTGATAGGCTGTGAACAAATTAAGTTTAGGAAATGGAAAAGGTCAGTGTGCCTATCACTAGATGTGAACAAAGGAAGAAAATAGGAGAATAGTGCAAAGACTTGCTGGAGGGAAAATGAGTTGTAAATACATGTGTGCAGGGGAAGAAGTTCTGTATTTAGTTAGCAGTAAAAGGACTATTTAAATTCTAAAGAGAGAAGTGTATAGTGGAAAGGCAATTGGGATAAATGAACAAAGCTCTGCATGTGCTCAGGTTTACATTTTTCACTTAAATAAGTAGGAAAAATGAAAGGACAATATTGTTCAGTAATAGAGAGACTCACTCTGTGTATGTCTATTTCACCTTACTTATTTTGTTTAAAAAAAAGAATTCTCAATCCTGCATTGATGAACTGATCTTGAGCTAGCTACTTTTCATGGTAAATATCCTCTAAATGACATATACAGTGTCATTTTTTCAAAATCTTTTTTCCTATTACTTGTCATTGTGAGAAGCAACCAACACCACTCTTTTTTAGTCACATTCCTTGAAGATGAGAAATACATTACAGAGATGTGTGATACTGGAGGACAGTGGTGTGGAGACCCTGTAAGATTATTTCCTCAGTTACTACAGGCCCAAAATCATGTCCATGTGCATCAAGCCACAATATTGTAAGTGAGCAGGATTGACATACATTACAGCAGAATGCAGAGCTTCAAAATAATAGGTTTTCACCCAGGGAATGCCAACAAAAAGTGTGCAACAAGTAAAAATAAAACAAAGATTTAAAAAAAGTTTTAAAAATATATTGTGGTTGTTTCCATCATCCACAGGTTTTGCTATATGATATTATGTTTCTCTGTTTGTTTATTTATTTATTTATTTAGTTTAAGCAATATGACAAAACAAGTATAAGTCTGAATATAACGTATAAACATATAATTATAAACAGGTATAAGTATATACATAATAAATGAGTATGAATAAATGGTAACAGTAGAACAGGGATGGTAGCAGTGATGGGATTCAAAAATTTTACTGCCAGTTCTGTGGGCGTGGTTTGATGGGTGTGGCAGGGGAAGGATATTGTAAACTGTCCAGTCAAAGGTGGTATTTGCCGGTTCTCCGAACTACTCAAAATTTCCACTACCGGTTCTGCAGAACTGGTCAGGACCTGCTGAATACCACCTCTGGACAGTAGGCACGCTAGTGCACTTATGCATGCCCCTTACAGACCTCTTAGGAATGGAGTGAGGTTCATGGTAGACAGTTTAAGGTTAAAGTTTTGGGGGTTTTGGGATATAACAACAAAGTTGGATAGTGAGTTCCAGGCATTGACCACCCTGTTGCTGAAATCGTATTTTCTGCAATCAAGTTTGGAGCAGTTTACTTTGAGTTTTTATCTATTGTTTTCCCGTGTGTTATTGTGGTTGAAGCTGAAGTAGTCATTGACAGGTAGGATGTTGTAGCAGACAATTTTGTGTACTAAGCTTAGGTCAGACTGTAGGCAGCATAGTTCTAAGTTTTCTAGGTCCAAAATTTCTGGTGGTATAAGGTATTCTATTGTGGGTTGAGGAGGGAAGTACTGTTCTCATGAAATACCTCTGGACTCATTCAATTGTATTAGTGTCCATTATACAGTGTGGATTCCAACAGATGAGCTGTATTCATGAATTGGTCTGGCGAAGGTTTTGTATGCCCTGGTTTGCAATTCAATGTTACTGGAGAAGAAGCTTCACAAAATTAGGTTAACATCTCTTAATGCCTTTTTGGCAATGCTGTTACAGTGAGCTCTGGGGCTTAGATTTTTTAAAATGAGTTCTCCAAGGTCCTTGACAGAGTGAGGGTCGTCTACAAAGTCGTATCCGCCCAGTTTGTATTTAGTGTTCTGATTTTTCTTGCCAATGTGTAAGACAGAGCATTTATTGTTCTTTATGATAACATTTTGTTCAACCGCTGCTTTTTTCATTTATTTATTTTATTTGTCAATCACTTACAAGACAATAGGTATAAGTATAAACATGAGTAAGAATACAGGAAATAGGTTCGAATAAATGGGGACAATAGGACAGGGACGGTAGGCACTTACAGAACTCTTAGCAATGGAGTGAGGTCAACAGTGGTTAGTTTGAGGTTAAAGGAGTGGGGGTTAGAGGATGTAACAACAAAGTCAGGTAGTGCATTCCAGGCATTGACCACTCTGTTGCTGAAATCGTATTTTCTGCAATCGAGTTTGAAGCGGTTTAAATTGAGTTTGTATCTGTTGTGTGCTCTTGTATTGTTGTGACTGAAGCTGAAGTAGTTATTAACTGGTAGGACATTGTGGCAGATAATTTTGTGTGCTACACTTAAGTCTAACCATAGGCGGCGTACTTCAAGGTTGTCCAAGCCCAAAATCTCAAGCCTGATGATAGAGGATATTCTGTTGCGAGCAGAGGAGAGTAGTACTCTTCTCATGAAATACTTCTGGACTCACTCAATTGTATTAATATCTGATATGCAGAGTGGATTCCAGACTGATGAGCTGTATTCAAGTATTGGTCTGGCAAAAGTTTTGTATGCTCTAGTTAGCAATTCAATATTTCTGGAGGAGAAGCTTCGTAAGATTAGATTTACAACTCTTAATGCCTTTTTGGCAATGCTGTTACAATGAGCTCTGGCACTTAGGTCATTAGATATGAGTATTCCTAGGTCCTTGACAGAGTGAGGATTATCAACGAGCTCATATCCGCCTTGTTTGTATTTGGTCTACTGATTTTTTTTTACCAATGTGTAGGACCGAGCATTTGTTGGTTGAGATTTGGTGTTGCCAGATGTTTGACCATTCAGGCACATAATCAAGTCACTTTGAAAGATAGTAGCATTGTCAGTGGTGTTAAATAGTTTTACATCATCCGCAAAGAGGATGCAGTTGCTTATAAGGTGATTGCAAAGGTCATTTATATAGAGTATAAAGAGTGTCCTGGAATGCTGCCTTGGGGGACACTGCTGTTAACTGGAGCAGGGTTTGATATAGCGCCTGTTGCCTGTTTGACAGGAATGCAGTAATCCACTTATGAAGGGATCCAGAAATGCTGTAAGAGTTTAGTTTTAACAGTAGTTTGTCATGTACCACTGAATCAAATGCTTTGCAGAAGTCTATCTAAATTGCGTCTATAGCTTTAGCCTGGTTAAGTAGAATACTCCATATGTTTTTGCAGTGTAGGAGTTGTAGATTGCAGGACAATTTTTTCCTGAAACCAAATTGTTTTTGGAGAGTAGGTTGTTTGACTTTAAGTGGAGAGTGATGAATTGGTTAATGATTGATACCATGACTTTGCACATGACACAACACAGTGAGATTGGTCTGTAGTTTTCAACAGGCTGGGGTCACCTTTTTTGAAGATAGGGATGACCGTAGCTAAGGACCATAGGTTTGGTAAGGAGCTGGTTCTGAATGATATTTCATATATAATGCTTTGGGGTTTCGCTATGGCAGAGGAGAGCTTTTTAAAGAAGTATGCACATAATCCATCGGAGCCAATAGATAGGGATGGTTTTAGGTTTTGTAGTGCCTTTTCTACATTATTTTCTGTAAAGTCAATATGTAGTAGGTTATAAATTAATTTCTTTTGAAAGATCTTCAACATGTCTTGTAATTAGAATATTCTTTTAAATTTCCCTTTTAGGGATTAGAGTATACAATAGGTATCTCTTTTTTGGGCCTTTTCCATATTTGTTGGCAGATGCCATCTCTGTAATCCCTGAGTCATTGGGAATTAGGCATATAAATGTAATGTGTTGTTACTATTATTAGACAATAGGTCAGGATATATTGCAGGAATCTAAATAATTTATAATACAGACTCAAAATTGGGGCAATGGGAAAAGCAGAATAAGTATCATTTCAAACACATCATTATATTTGCAAGGCAATGCAGGAAAGAGCTCATGTTGTAAGGTTTAAGGATTATATGCTAGTCCTGCAGGCAGTGGGACTTCCAAACTGGAGAATTAAAAGATAGGTCCTCTAAATCTCCATGAATCAATATATAATATATTGATTATTATATATTATTATATATATTATAATAAACATATAAAACAGTGTGTAAAATTAATATTAGAATATTAAATTAAGATTTAATTTTTTTTAATGAGATTATAACATTATAAAATATCAAAGAAATTAAAAAAAATCCAAAATGGTCATTTAATAGTGGTTAATAAAAGGTAGGAGAGCTCTCATGGCACCATCCAGCCCCACAATTGCACAGTCCATTGTGTTCCCCATGCAAGGGTGCAGTGCCTAGTTTTGATCCATTTATAGAAGGCTAGGAAAGTGGGGACCCACCTCACCTCTGAGGGAAGGATTTCTGTTCTGCAGAGGCAGTGGTATGGAATGCAACTAAAGTTGCAGAATTTTGTGTGTGGCCTGACTGTTCCTTAGGTTGCTGCGTTTAAAAAAAAATATCCACCATAATTGTTTCTATAATTGATAGAAACAGTGATCGAACAGAAAGCATGGGTCTTCTGTGTTGTAATTATGAAACATTCAAATGTAGAAACTGTATGCCTTTTCACATGCTGAAGAAATTGTATGCCTTTTCACATGCTGAAGAAATTGTATGCCTTTTCACATGCTGAAGAAATTGTATGCTTTTCACATTCTGAAAATACTTTGTATATAATATATCCTGCAATAACTATGTATCATTCAAATGTAATCAGTTAGCTCCTGCCTCTTCAGTGACCTTTTACAAGGCACGTACAAGAGACAAGGAAACCAGACAGCCACTGACAAAGCCCATGCGTATTGGAAGCGATCTGTCAGATACGCGGCTTTTGTAATACATAATCCACCCCACCTGATTGCAGCCTTCCGATCAAGCCTGGCGATAAAGAACGCTTCCTGATTTAATCAAGTCTCTGTGAAACCTAAATGATTAAACTTTGTGTAAGCCTGTATTTCCTGTTTTATTTTAATCTTTTCAAATATTCTTTCCCTTTGTATTAAACACAATAAAAGAACGTGTTCCGATTCATTCAGGGCGCGCTCATCCCGAGAAACCCAGCCTGCTGTGTTTTCTTCCTCCTGTGCTCCCCTTCATGAGCAGCCCACCTGATGCGGGACAGCAGATACCGCACTTCTGTCCAAGTTCTGACCCAGGCTCTGCATAGATAATTAACATGGAGGGAAAGGGAAGAATGACTTTGAGGCTGAGAAGAGGAAACTAAGACTAAGGTAAGAACTTACAAGGACTAGGCTGGAAGGGAAAAAGCAAAGTGTAGCTATGCTTGGAAGGAGAACACCAAAAGCATGAATATCCATAACGATTGGGAAAACTGTGAGATGTGCATTGTGACACAAATTCTAATCCTTACACACTAACAATACAAGATGTAAACTTGCGGCTTGCATTTAGAAGAACTAAATTAAGGCAAGAAAATATTCTTTTTTTCTCCTCTCTTAACTGGTGAATGAGAGTTCTTATTTCCAATAAAATGAAGTGATAAATTTGTAAATTCTATCATTGTGTTCTCTTCTATACAGATTTGAAGTAAACAATTAAAAGTAGTGTTTCTCGCCTAATCCAAACCTCAGTGTGTGTGTGTTGTGTTTGTATCATATAAATACATTTTTAACACTATAAAATGAAAAAATCTTTGCCTATGGGCATGCATAAGGGTTTTGTTTGTTTACTTTTTGCTTCATCCAATTACTTGCTCTTATCTAGTCATGACACATATGAAAACAAGAAACATTCTAACCTACACAGACAATTTCAGACTCTAGATTGCTTGTCCTTTTCAGCAGTTAGTAGCCTGCCATGTTTTACATACATTGCAAATCTCAGATTTTTTTTAGTTTACATCTCATGTAGAATACATGTCACAAACACTCCTTGTTGTAAATCTTTTTCTTTGTTTATCTTTTTGCTTGCTGCCACCACTTTTCTGGTTTAGAAATTTTGTAAATGTTCAAGCTAATGTAAGTACGTGGAACATGGGGAAGACATTTGATTAAGACAGAAAAGAACAGAATTTTATTAAATAACATCAATTTTTGTAAACAGGCTCCATTACTTCATTTTTTCAGTAATTCAGTTATTGCATTAATATTAATCTCCAGTACTTCCATTAATGCATCAATATTAAACTAGCCTCACATTAAAAATATTCCTAATATTGTCTCCCTGACAGGGGACATGATTTCCAGGAGAGAGACTTTGAGATTCCCTCAGATTTGTCCTTCCATCTGAACTTCTCAATCACTCTATCTCAGATCTTTCTTCTTGCTTCTTGCATCATCTGGAAGGAGGTGCCTTACATTGCCTTTGCCACCCTCCAATCAACACAGTATGTTGCAAAAGTGAAGACGGATATCACCAAATCCAGTGAGCTCAGAAGGGATCACAGTTGGTGCACTACACTTAACTGCATGGCTTCCTGTCATAGCCCCCACTTGAAAATTAATTGGCAGCTGCAGATCAAGGAGAATTCTGCTATTGCAGATCTGCTTTCCAAAGAGTGCAATATTCAAAATGAATTTATTCTAAAATCCAATCTCTTAGTTACCAAACATTCACCTTATCTGGATTTAATTACAGATTTACTTCCCCCATTGGGCATGTTACTGAATTTATGCAACATTCAAGAGTACAAGTTGAATGGTAAGTAGTAGTAGAGCTGTATGCAATCTGCATACAAAGAGCATGTGATACTGCAGGTTCAGTTCAGAAGAGGTAGTTCAGGACAAGTGACAGCATAAACATTTATCATGTTTGGAAATCATTAAAACTATCATTTTATAGATGACATGGCTTTTGCTATGAGGCTTTTGCTGCAGCCATGCAATCCTGGAAATAGGTGCAACTCCTGTAATAAATCACAACAGGTGCTGTGTTCTAAGGTACCCTTTCCAAACCCAATCAAAACATTCCTAATGTGTACAGCTATGGCCCTACTGCAAAAGAAACTTCCTCAGCAGTGTCACATAGATACAAATCAGCAGGTGAGATGAGGAAGGAGGAATCCTGTGGAGATATTATTACTTCATCACTCTGGATATCAAACAGTAATCTTCCAATATCATTTTATGGACTTAATAGTGTGTCTATAATCTCTCTGTGCCAGAGAGTTCAGATGAATACTCTGATAACACTTCCTGGTATCAAGTATTTGAGGAAGAGCAGTAGGCCCATATTATTTCCATCCTGTTTCTATCATAGGCCACCCCCTAAAGGTCACCCCCTCTATCATAGGCCACCTCCTAAAGCAATTTCTCTACCATATCCCAGCTGAAAACCTAATAGAAATGATCAGATAATTACTATCATCAAGATTGTGTGAAGCTTCTTTGGTCACTTTTTGTTTTTGAAATTGTAAATATCACAGGATCCTGAAAGATGAACATCCTCTCTCCACCATCCAGTCAGAGCTGAAGAAGCTTCTTGGATGAGAAGCAAAAGTCTTGAAAGAAAAACAAGAAAGTCCAGTTGCCTCCAGAAAAAGCACCTTTGGGACAACCATGACCTGAACGACTGAGAATCTCTATAGACATTTAGCTATACCCTTTGGGATGAGTACTCTTTGAATGTATGGGAGTATGAATGGATTTCCAGAAAAATTGTGGACTCCAGGAACCATTTGTACTTCAGTTGGAGATGCAGACAACATGGACTCATCCCCAACAGCCTGTGTCTGTCTTTAACAGTGAAGGGACACAAAGCAGAAAACATCTTGCTGCCAAGAAGTCTCCACACACATTTGCACTAGTCAGGTGACCCTGAGGACACAGATAAACTTCCAAGTGGCTTCAATGACTATCTAAAAGAATGCAAATGAACAGCTGTCTGCAAGGAATATAAATCCTTCCATTCCCCACCACCCAGTCACAGCTTGAAGCTTCTTAGATGAGAAGCAAAATGTCTTGAAAGAAAAACAAGAAAGTTCAGTTGCCTCCTGAAAAAAAATCTTTGGGACAACCATGATCTGGATGACTAAGAATCTCCGTAGATAACCTCTCTCCAAAACAGATCAGGCTGAGTGGAGAATCTGGATTGAAAGTATTTTGTTGAAGTCTGCCTTTTGAACATTAGCTGCAAGGGACTTCTAATATAGTGGGTGAAGAAAATGTCCAACAAGAGGATTAAAGATATGAAAGTATAGGTATTCTTTGACATAAAGCCACAACTGGGACCAGAATTTCCATTGCTAAGCCATGGTTGTTCAGCGAATAGCTAAGTGAAGCACACCCAATTTTATGACATAATTTGCCACACTTTTAAGTGAATCACTGCAGTTATAAAAGTGAATCTCTTATGTTTGGCTCTTGAAATCTACAGAAGCAGTTAGTTGTAGCAGAAAAAGTTAAGTTAGAGCCTTTTGATACAAGATAGTATGTAGGGTAGATAAAGACACAGAACAGTAGAAATAAAACTTTGGGGAATTCTAAGTACATTCTGATTATTGTTTTTCTCCCCTTTTAAAGAATGTTGTCTCTACAGTACTTTGACCAACTGAAGCCTTATTTAAATCGGTAATATCAATACTTAGCTCCACCCTCCTCAGAACAACTGTACAGGTTGCTAAAGAACAGAAAAGTGCAAAGCATTACATCTCCAGAAATAGTTTGTGCATAACTATTAAAGAGTCCTTGTTTTATTTTTAAGTTTAATGAGAAGTTGAGCTATTAAGATTCTTCTTTAGAATTCATCCTCAATGTCTTCTAATTGTGTCCTCTTTCTATATAAGTCTTAATTAATATATGACTGATTGATCTTTCGGCACCTTTGTATTTAAGCTTTGCTAAGTATACCATGCACACTATCATTTTGCTCAAGTACTCAGAACATGTTCAAAATTTAAAACATCAATAAGCCCCAAAACAAACATGTTTCTAAGAATCAACCATTGTCCAAAATTTCTCCAAATTCTCCTTTCTGGGTGAGAGGTTGTACTACAGTAAATAGTGTAGGCCATCATACTAATGATGGATAACTAAAAGGGAAGGAAAGTTGATGAAATATTGGGCAAAGTAACTCCTCACATAGTTGCTAGCGAGTCTGTAACTTATGAGATCACAAGGAAATAAAGTGCTGAAAATATAAACATCACATTTGGCTTGATTAAGCTGTGTTATGACACAGGTCTTTGAGGTTTTCATTTTTTATTTCCTAATGAAAATGTTGTCTACAAGGTTAGGGTCAACATTTCATGCTACCTTTGAAACATCAAACCTTGGAAAAACACCAACAACTTGCAAAATGAAGCTGTTACTATATTTCTTTCAACAAGAAATGGTCGACTATTTCCAAAACCTACAAATTATTAAAACCTATTTCTGTTATTTTTTTCCTCTCAATAATTGAGAATGGAAGGATGCAGAATGGGTGAAATTCCTTTGCTGTCTGCTAATCCCATTAGTGTCTGTACTGTTTAAATGTTGAGTTGCTTAATAAATTTTAATTAATATAAATATTTCCTGATTTTCTGATCATTTTAATGGCATTTAATGAATTCAAAAGGGCATTTTAAGAAATATTTTAACTGCCTGGTGACTATATTAGAAAATGAAGTATTATTTAGTATCTGCACCCCATTTTGCTTTAGATAACAAATAAATGAGGATTAGGATGCAGGAAGATTGATCATACTGTTTTCCTTAGAAATAGGTGTATGAAAATACTTTTAAACAATCAGCCTCACTCATGAACAGAATATCTACACATCTTAGTGATATGACAATTCTGCCCATAGGAATGTTTTCCAGGGCATTTCTTTATTCATCAGTGGAACAACTTGCCTCCAGAAGTTGTAAATGCTCCAACACTGTAAGTTTTAAAGAAGAGATTGGATAACCATTTGTCTGAAATGTGATAGAGTTTCCTGCCTAAGCAGGGGGTTGGACTAAATCCCTTCCAACTCTGTTATTCTATTCTATATTTATATAAAACAGTAATATAGCAACCTACCACTATTAGTTTTGTGTACATAAGAGAGACTTGTAAGCACCAAATTAATATTGGCTGCTGAATCTCTAATTTGTTTTACAATCATACAGGCTCAATTTATATCTGTTCATGGTTTTCCTCATGAAAAATTATGATTTAAATTATTAAACAAATACTTAAAGGAAAATCATGACAGAAAATATTTAATGTTTAAAGATTCTGAAAACTGAAAGAACCTCTAACTTCAGCAGTTGTCATTAAATTAATTTAAGCACATTTTCTTCAGATTTGTTCTTGATGTTAATGATGAAGACAAATATAACCAAGGAAAGGAAAAAAGGGAAATATATAATGCATTGAATATAACAATATGCTTTGACAGTTGCATCGACTAATTCTGATCCCTAAGATAGTCCCCTCTAATTGCCTGGGAATTGAACTTTTTGAAATAAAGAATATGTCTGACATACATCTTTATTTCTTATGTTCATGATAAGGCTTTGATAGTCAAGATGTATAGTTAGTTGCATATACTTTTTCCCTGCTATTTTGGCAATGGCTGTACAACTCTGTCGTCCCAGCTATTGATGTACAATATTCAAAAGTGTGGTCTGCAGACTCAGCCAGAGTGACTGAGAGAACACATGCTATATTAAATGATCCCGACATATTTTACTCAAACAAAACTAATATAACAGCTGTTGTGTACTTTTGTTTACATGTTATATGTCAAATCTTATTGTCCCTAAGGTACTTATGAGAGAAGCTTTAGCAATCATTCTCTTAAATACTGATGCCTATCCGAATTTGGATTTTTCCACTATTGAACAGAATGACAAGCACATGATTGCTGTACTTAAAGCAATCTTTCACAGCTGCCTTGCTTCTTCAGTGATTCCATTAAATTGACGGCAGATGCCTGTGGGGTCTGCAGTGTTACATACTACTTCACAAGATGCTGATTTATACAATTCCATTGAATGGTACATGACTTTATTGGGAAAGAAGCATTTATTTGGTCATTTTATACTCTGAGTAAATGTAATTTAGATACTCATTCTTCTTTCTTCAAAAAGAGCTCACATTATGTTAATTGTTTAGAAGTTTTTGAACTCTAGTGTGCAAATGGTTTGCAGGCACGAAATCTCTTCATTTCTAAAATGTATCATGAGTCATGTCTTTTCTAAAACTGAGTGAAGTTGCTGTCCATTAAATATGCTGGCACATCTTCTGCTTGAGCAAGTGGACCAAAATGGTGTGAATTGTTAATGCCTTACTGCTTTGGTTCACGGCTTGTGATTGATCATTTGTAACTATATCTACTCCTTGTTCCATGAAATCAAGTATGGAGTAATGGGTTCATCAGATTTTTAGGTTAAATTGAGAGTGAAGAGGTACTGTGTGTAGAAATAAGAGTTGCCATGTTCAGGGCTGGCCTTCTAACAGCATGGATTCTAAAGACGATATTCAAAACCACTTCGCTCATCATACGCTCACTGATTCTGAATAGGTCTTATTTGCAGAGGACATTTGGTAGTTTTCCAATAGACTTTATGCTTCTTTCCTACTTTTATCACTTAACCTATTTTCTATGTTTAAAAGTCTAAAGAGGTTAAAGTAGAAAATAAACATATTACAATATATGTAAAAGTAGAAATAGCTTTTAACTATAATCCAATTCTCTTTTGCTTTTAGGGTAAGCCATGCAGATAGATAACTCAAAAAAAGACAAAGACATCCAGCATTATAATTTAAAAATGACCAGAACCTTTTCATTATGATTTAAGCTTCAAATTAGTAAAACTAGTTATGTTTACATTTAGTATTTTTCATAGATTATAACTTGACCAGTTACTATTGCATGTTAGCTGACTATGCTAGGTGTTAACTAGAATCACAGAACAGAAAAACATAAAATTGGAACACAATAGATTTTAGTTAAGAAACAATAAAACATTTTAAATCTTACTAATTATAGTAGGAAGTTGTAAAGTTTTTTATCCAGTAAAACAACTGAAATTAGGTGGACAAAAACATGCCAAACATTTCATGAAATTTATCCATTTTTTAATCTGGAGGTTTGAAAGTATATAAAAACTATGTATTACTTCACAAATTATATTATTTGGTTTAGAAACTATTATATCTACTTTATAACAATAACTACCCTACAATAGCCTTTGTTAAATGGCAGTATGAATGAAAAATACTGCTAAGCTTCTCATCTGGATGCCCTAATAAACTTATCAAAGTGAATAAACTGTATCAAATTTTAAGTCAGAACATAAGTTACAATAGAAGAATGTACATATTAAACTTTAGATAATGCAATGTATGGATGTGAATTCAGATTATTTTGAATTCAGATTACAGTGGAAATTATTCTGTTATGCTGCCAAGAAAGTGTTGAATACAATCACGAGGAGATGACCTTGACCTGGGGATAACTTTACCTTTTATTTTAAAGATAGTATATTAAATCTTACTTTCTTTAAAGTCAGGAAATCATGTTGTATTCTTCATCTAAATTTCTAAATAACTCTACATGAGATTTCCAAATAAAAATAATAATTTTATTTGAGCATGCTTAAAAATAACATCCCATATTAATAGCAATCGCACTTAGACTTATATACTGCTTCACATTGCTCTATAGTCCTCTAAGCAGTTTACAAAGTCAGTATATTGCCCCAAGATGTAATACTTGTTGTATTACTTAATCTGTTCAATATGTATACTCAATCATCTCCCAAATTTGGGGCCATGAAAACAAAAATTGGGAAGCTAGAAGAAGAGTAATAGTTCATAACCACTAAGACTCATAACTTTTCTTAAGTAGCTTGATATATATGCATAATATATACAGCAACATTAGCAAAAGAATATTTACGTACCCAACTAGAAAGAACTTTGTCAACAAGGGCCTCCTATTTTCTGTATATAACTGAAGAAACGCAATACAAAAGTAATAAATATAAATGAACGGCTGCAGATAGAGGGTAAAATTAAAAAAGCAAAGTAATGATGTATCACTCATTCTATTTCACCTACTGTCAATCATCTTTTTCTCAGCAAGCAATTCACATGTTCACAAGTCAATTAAGATATTCAGTTTTCATTTTGGGGGGGGGAGGTGTCTCTCCCACAAGAGGTTTCCTAAGAATATGTTGTAATTCTGCAGAATTTTAAATTCTTCCAGTTCCATTTATGCCTACCTTGCTAGTAGGATACATGATAAGGTATTGGCTAGAGTATTAATGGCATAGAGATCTGGGAAACCACGGACTTAATGATCAAGTGGTGTGAGCAGAAAAATATTGCAATGTAATTTGATAATCATGTTGCTGGTGCCTATGAAGTATTTGCAAATAAATAAGTTAGTATATTGCTATTTTATTTAATACATTTTATAAAAAAAATTAAAAATATGCATACTGATTTGTATCCTATATTTTTTTCCAAAAGATAGGACAGAAAACCCCAGGCAACTATTGCAGATGTTGAATGATTTCTATTTGAAGGGAAAAAGGGAGAAAGAAAGAAGACACAATATAGTCAATATGTAAATGGTTGTTAGCTATTAAAGTTAGTGCATTCCTAAACTGTACTATGACAGAGAAAATCCACCAGTACTTTTGAGCTAATAGCAATAGTACTTAGACATATATACCATTTCATAGTGCTTTATAGCCCTCTCTGAGTGGTTTACAGAGTCGGCATATTGCCCCCAACAATCTGGGTCCTCATTTTACTGACCTTGGAAGGATGGAAGGCTGAGTCAACCTTGAGACAGTGAGAACTGAACTTCTGGCAGTTGGCAGAAATAGCCAAAAACACTGCATTGTAATCACTATACCACCAAACAATTTAGGGGGAGGAGGGAATCAGGCAAGATGATAGAGGGAAAAAATGGTAAGGGTAACAAAAAATTCACTGAAAAATAGTACAATTCTGCTACAACATTCAAACTGGAACATAAGAGCTAAGCACTCACACAGGTATACAGTGGCAGGCTTCCTGCCGTATATTATAGTTACTATAGAGTCAGTTCTTATGACAGCTTCTGCACAGGCCAATCCCCTACACTCAGAGACCAAAATGAAGAATATAAGAATCTTCTAATCTAAATAATATCTGACAATTATCCCCAGGTTCTGCTGTTGTTTTAGTTACATTAACTTTCTTTGATGACCTCTTCCAAAATTTGTGTTAGTCCATCACCAAAATTCATCTCTATTGGTTGATTATGTAAAATATATAGTTCTTAGGACTTCTGGTTGCAAGGCTTTGGCGGCGGCAGGAATCTGCTTCTCTGCGGGTCCCTGCTGCGCTCGCCGCTGAGGTACCCCCAATCCATTTGGATTTGGGGGTTGTCGCTGCCCTGAAGAGGCAGTGGAAGACAGAGGAGATCCAGGCAGGGGTCTGGGATATCGCACCCCCCTTCCCCAGCCGGCTAGACTCCTTTTTCCTGAGGCAGAGGAGCGGCTGTCAGAAATGGCAGCCTC
>BHEV01004788.1:4430-23876 GCA_004319985.1 Emydocephalus ijimae | reverse complement strand
GGACTTTGGGTAGGGGTCCCGGTCAGACCGCAGTCGATGGACCTCTTCTTCATCGCTGTCTGACGACGAAGAGAGGTCCTCATGGTGGGCTGTTATAAGCTGCCCTTCTGACTTGGGTAAAATGTCGCCTGTCGGTTGGTGGACCGTAGCGCGGTTGCGTCGAAGTTGTGCAGTCGACTTCCTGTTTGCTTCTGCTGCAATAGCATTGGCAATGGCATCGGCAAGGCTGATGTTGCCTTCCGCCATCAGCTTGCTCTGCACGCCTGGCGCATCTAATCTCAGAATTATTCGATCTCTCAGTGCCTCTTCCAAATTGGCGAATCCGCAGAGGCCTCCCAGATTCTGGAGGTCGGCTATGAAGTCGGCGACGCTTTCTCCTTTTCGCTGGTTTCTCTGATTGAACTCGTGCTGTCTCACGAGCGTGGGCACGGTCGGTGCGTAATGAGCTCTCAGTATGGGTTCAAGGATGTCCCAGTCCATCACCTTCACTTCTGCAGGTTTGGCTAGTGCTTTAGCCATCTTAAATACGGTTGGTCCACAATGAGTTAGGAATACCATCCGTTTCTTCCCGGTTGAGGCATCCTTCAAATAGTTAGTTTCCAAAAACATTTGGAAACGATCCATGTAGGACTCCCAGTCCTCTTGCACTGGATCGAATGGAGCGGGTGGTACGATGCCGCCGGACATGGTTCCATCGTGTAGTGTTGTCAGCCACGTGCTCAAAGTTTCTTCCTAGTTCAGTCAGCTCTGACGTCTCCACATCCCATCCTCGTCGCCAGTGTTAAGTTTGGAGCATGGGCGAGAAAGAATGGAGATGAGCCTCTGGAACTGTGAACTTCAACTCTTTATTTACATGGTGACAGCTCAAAAAACAAGGGCAGCTAAGGCCCTCTTTATATAGGCAACCCAATAACTATTTAACCAATAATAACCCAGGAGCGCTAGCTCCATTAACCAATACGAAGGCTCCGTTAATGGCCAATCAGATTCCCCTGAACGGGCCAATCCGATCCTGCCATTTAACAGCCAATCAGAAGTGCAGGGCCAGAATCCTGCACTTGACTCCAAGCTCAAGATAACTTTATTAAACCTTATGCATTCACAACAGCATCTATGATAGGATGCAAGAAAAAACTCCTAATGAAACATGGTTCCCAACACTGTAATATACACCCTGCTATTCACACGAATGTGGATGATATTGTAAAAAAGGGCAAAGTTTGCACAGTGATGTGATGCAAATTTCAGGTTTTTTGGCATCATTACAACTGGAGTGTTGAACCATTATTCTAGCCAACCTCTTCAGAATATATATACATATATATATGTATATGTTATGTCACAGAAAAACATTTTCATTTGTTAGATTTAATTTCTTTCTGTCTTAAATTCTGAAAGAGACGTACAAAAATATTCCTGCACAGAAGCTTCCCATATTTCTCACATTTCCCCAAGGTTTCCTATATTTTTTGTACAGCTCGTGGCAGCCCATCTCAGTAATGCCTTATTGTTGGGTATGCTGGATCAAGAAAATGTACAGGAATTTTTTCCACCTATGAACTGTCTGTAGGAAGAATAAGAAGGATGGCTAAATTCTGCTTAGAAATATCTTGGTAATAACAGTTATATAAATTTAATTTTTCAGGATTGAAAACTTGGTAAATATATCTCATCCTTGGTTGTTTATTGCTTTGAAATTTTAGTTTCTTTATTCCTTCCCTGCTTGTCTTTATTTGAAATGGTTATATATTATTATTATATAAAAATAATATATTATATATTATTTGTTCATAACATTATGAATAAACAATACTGTGTTTCTCAGAAAATAAGAACGGGCCTTATTTTCTTTTGACCCCCCCCCCAAAAAATGGCTAGGCTGTCTTTTGGGGGGTGACTTAATTTTCTCCCTCCATGCAGCCTTGCCTAGAGTGCCCCGTGGACAGCCACGCCTCGCCACCAGCCGCTGCTAATGGCCGATCATGGCGGATCGTGGAGAGCTCCCTAACCCCACCAAGCACCTTTGTTGCAGACCCAGGTATGGTGCTGGGTACAGGCCGGGTCAGCGGGCAGGCAGGAGCGGCGGCGTGGATGTTGGCCTCAGTGGCGGTGGGCACTATGCATCATGCCTGCTGCTGTTGCTTCCTCCGCCGCTGTTGCTTTCTCTTCTGTCCGTGCTCTGCTGCGTTTGGAGTGCTGTGCATTCCTCCACCGGCAGTGTTTCAGCCACTTCTCGGGTGGGAAGCCAAAGCTTTCATGGTTCTGCCAGTGCTGGTGCCTCTCTCGCCAGTGCCGTCTCCAACAGCAGCAGCGGTGAGACAGACCCCACTGCCGACGAGAACTGCCTGCCCTTCTGCAGGGGTATCTCTTTGATTGATGGCAGCTGCATCAACAAGGTCCTGCAAGTCAGTGAGTCTTTCGGGGTTGGGTGGATGGAAGCAGTGGCAGGAGGGTGATGTGATTGTTTCTCTCCTCCCCTATGCCTCACTTTGCTTCCCACCCCAGAGCTTCAGGTCATGGTGTCGACCCTTGTACGGTAGGGCACTCTCCTCTTGCTCCAACTGCCTGAACCCGCCCTGCCCCGTGGACCTTTTCCCCCCATTTAAGTTTTCTTTATTCTCATTTCCTCCATCAGTTCCCCAAGAAAACAGACTGGTCAGGCAGCTTCCTCCCCACCCCTCCTGGTTGTTTAAAAAAGGAAACCATCTATCTACTTCCTCTGGGAAGTTCGGTGCTGAGGATCTGTAGGATGATTCCCTTTCTCTTCTGTTTGGATTGGAAGGTTTGCCTCTGTTCAAAGGGCAAAGTGGATAGATGCTAAGATTATTCCAATCTTTTAATGTAATATTCTGCCTGGATATTCTTTATGTAGATATTCTGTGTTAAATCTCCACAAAACATAAAATGTAAAAACAGGGGGGGGGGATAAATTAAAAAAGAAAAAAAATAAGGGGATGAAAAAAATTAAAAGTTCTGAATATTTTGACTTTTGGTTTTCATGTTTATAGAAAGTCTTCATCATGAATTTGTACTTTGTGGAATAACAGGAACTTCGATATTTGAGCTGTGTGGGGCATTATTACATGAATAATGTAATAGCATGAATCCTATCGTTTCCTACATGAATAGGAAACAGTTGGCCTTTCAGTCATCATCGGAAATGAAAATGTAGTCCAACAATATCTGGACTATTACATTTCTACAGACCTTGCCTTATTGTCATAAGTCAGTACTGAATGGAAAATTTAGAAGTACAGCACAAAAATGTGGTTATTGGTGCAATGCTTTGGATAACCATAGAGAGTACATAGACAGTATAGAAGACTATAACTATAACACATCATGCATTTTGTCTGTAGAAGGTCACAAGTTCAGATTCCTATGGGATTTAAAAAAAACAGCTGGGTCTTAGAGGTCTTAGAGATCCCATCATTCTTGACAATTCTTGTCTAGATAGATCAAGTGGTTTGACTTAGTAATTTTAGGTTTCTATAAAATAACACTACAGCATACTGGATTAATGACTAATCTGCATGTATTTCTGCAATCTAAGTATTTATTTATATCATGCCTTTATTATTATTTTTCATAAATATCTCAAGGTGGTAAACATATCCGACACATGTTCCTCCTATTATTTTACCCACAACAACAGCCATGTGTGGTGATTTGGGCTGAAAGTGATTGGCCCAAAGTCACCCAGCTAGGTTGCATAGCTAAGGCAGGATTAGAACTCATGGTGTTCAGCTCTCTACTAGTGCCTTAACCAGTAGGTCAAACTGGCTCTCCAGTTATATTGCATTTTGCAGATTTGTCACTTTACAGCAGGGGTCCCCAAACTTGGCAACTTTAAGACTTGTGTCTTAAAGCAGTGGCCCCCAACCTTTTTTGTGCCGCAGCCTGGTACCGGCATCACAAAATCATCCGTGGCCCAGTACCGGCATCAGCACGCATGGCAAGGTGAGCCGAGCGACCGGCCAGCCAGCCATCCCCCACTTGTCCCCGCCACCTTCAACTCCTCCTTTGTACCTGTGTCGATGGGCTTTGCAACGGCTTCAGGACAGTCGCTCGGCTCGACTTGCCATGCATGCTGAAAGAATCCTCACACCTTAGTTTTGTTCGAACCCGCCCCCCCCCCCCAATGAAACTAAGGCACGAGGATTCTTTCAGCACCCAAATGCTGCTTTCTACCTGGAAAAGCTCACCGGAAACACTTTTTCATCAAAACAAGATGGCGGCACCCAGCAAACCAGCGGCCTGGTAGAAATTGTTCCACGGACCGGTACCAGTCCGGGGACCGGTGGTTGGGGACCCCTGTCTTAAAGTCTTAAAGCTTCCAAGTTTGGAGACTTCTGCTTTAGAGTATAATCTGAAGCCAACCAGATTGTTTTGACTCAGGGCATACAGGCCACCTCTACCAATGTAGAAGAATCAGCTACAAATATTTGGGATGTCTTCAACAAAATTCTCATTACTATATTTTGAATATTTTTATCTGCCATGCAAGGTGGTGGAAGAACTAATTAAGGACTAAAAGCAAAGATGTAGCAAGGATTGACTATGTAACAAGTCATGAACTCTTCATGTGCAAGTTCCAAGTCTGGCTGGAGCAGAACAAAGCCAACTACTATATGATTTTTGAGTATATATTCACCATTTTCAAGAAGAATGCAGGAAATCACTTTGAAGTGCTTAGCCTCATTGACAGCAAACCAGAGGAATGAATTTTTTTAAAAAAAAGTGGTTATGGGTGAATGCAAGAAAAGACTGCCAGAGAAAGCAAACTGGATGTCAGAACAGACTGTAGAAATTGAACCCAAGAAAAGAAACTGAACCCAAGAAAGGCAAAGATCTCAGGAAGAACCTTAAACCAAAAAGAAAAATAAGAAACAGTATTATAACATTTGTAAAGATGGAAACAGACATTGGAAAAAAGAAAAAAAAAAACCTAAAAGATGCCTGAACTCAGAAACCGATATGCTAAAGCAGGGGTCCCCAATCCCCAGTCTGTGCATTGGCACCAATTCGCAGCATGCCAGCAACCAGTCTGCACAAACAAGCAAAGCCCCATCTCTGGGAAGCATACAGCAAGCAAAACCATGCTCCCAGTCCACACAAAAACCATTCTCCACAGAACCTGTCCCTAGTGTCCAAAAAGTTGGGAGCCACTGTGCTAAAAGACAGATAGCAAGAGCACTTAGACTTATATACTGCTTTACAGTGCTTTACAACCCTCTCTAAGCATTTTACAGAGTTCAGCATGTGGCCCCCAACAATTTGGATTCTCATTTTACCGACCTTGGAAGGATGGAAGGCTGAGTCAACCTTGAGCCTGGTGAGATTTGATCTGCCAAATTGCAGGTATCCGGCAGTCAGCAGAAGTAGTCTGCAATCTTGCACTCTAACCACTGCGTTGCCATGGCTCATATACAGGTGAAACTCGAAAAATTAGAATATCGTGCAAAAGTTCATTTATTTCAGCAATGCAACTTAAAAGGTGAAACTAATATATGACATAGACTCATTACATGCAAAGCAAGATAGTTCAAGCCGTGATTTGTGATAATTGTGATGATGATGGCTTACAGCTCATGAAAACCTCAAATCCACAATCTCAGAAAATTAGAATATTGTGAAAAGGTGCAATATTCTGGGCTCAAAGTGTCCCACTCTAATCAGCTAATGGAGCCATAACACCTGCAAAGGGTTCCTGAGCCTTGAAGTGGTCTCTCAGTCAGGTTCAGTAGGAATCACAATCATGGGAAAGACTGCTGACCTGACAGTTGTGCAGAAAACCATCACTGACACCCTCCATAAGGAGGAAAGCCTCAACAAGAAGTTGGATGTTCCCAAAGTGCTGTATCAAAGCACATCAATAGAAAATTATGTGGAAGGGAAAAGTGTGGAAGAAAAAGGTGCACAAGCAGCAGGGATGACCGCAGCCTGGAGGATTGTCAGGAAAAGGTCATTCAAAAGTGTTGGAGACATTCACAAGGAGTGGACTGAGGCTGGAGTCAGTGCATCAAGAGCTACCACACACAGACGGATCCTGGACATGGGCTTCAAATGTCATATTCAACTTGTCAAGTCGCTCCTGGACAACAAACAACATCAGAAGCTAAAGAAAAACAGACCTGGTCTGTTTCTCAGTGGTCCAAAGTGCTTTTTTCTGATGAGAGCAACTTTTGCATCTCATTTGGAAACCAAGGACCCAGAGTCTGGAGGAAGAATGGAGAGGCACACACTGTAATGCTTGAATGGAGAGGCACACACAATGCTTGAAGTCCAGTGTGAAGTTTCCACAGTCTGTGTTGATTTGGGGAGCAAATTTCCACAGTCTGTGTTGATTTGGGGAGCCACTGCTGGTGTTGGTCCACTGTGCTTCATTAAGTCCAGGGTCAATGCAGCCATCTACCAGGAGATTTTGGAGCACTTCATGCTTCCTTCCACAGACAAGCTTTATGAGGATGCTGACTTCATTTTCCAGCAGGACTTGGAACCTGCCCACATTGCCAAAAGCACCGAAACCTGGTTCAATGACCGTGGGATTACCGTGCTTGATTGGCCAACAAACTCGCTTGATCTGAACCCCATAGAGAATCTATGGGGCATTGCCAAGAGAAAGATGAGAGACATGAGACCGAACAATGCAGAAGAGCTGAAGGCCGCTATTGAAGCATCCTGGTCTTCCATAACACCTCAGGCTGATAGCTTCCATGCCACGCTGCATTGAGGCAGTAATTGCTGCAAAAGGGGCCCAAACCAAGTACTGAGTACATAGACATGCTTATACTTTTCAGAGGTCCGATATTGTTCTATGTACAATCCTTGTTTTATTGATTGCATGTAATTTTCTAATTTTCTGAGATTGTGGATTTGCGGTTTTTATGAGCTGTAAGCCATCATCATCACAATTATGACAAATCACGGATTGACCTATCTTGCTTTGCATGTAATGAGTCTATCTCATATATTAGGTTCACCTTTTAAGTTGCATTACTGAAATAAATGAACTTTTGCACGATATTCTAATTTTTCGAGTTTCGCCTATATAACTGATTTAAAGTAGACCAAACAACATTGAGAGATGTATATTGAAATTTTGTGAATAGAGATGTCAATAGCCAAGACATCTTAGAATATATTCTCTAGAAGTAGTCACTGACTTACAATTGTTTATTTAGTCACTGTTCAAAGTTACAACAGCACTGGAAAAAAGGTGATTTACAACTGTTCCTCACACTTACCGCTGCCACAAGCATTCCCATGTTCACGTGAACAAAATTCAGACACTTAGCAACTGGCAAATATTTACAATGGTTACAGCATCCCAGGATTATTTAATTACCATTTGAGACTTTCCCAGCCAGTTTCTGACAAGCAAAGTCAATGAAGGAAGCCAGATTTATTTAATGATCACATGATTCATTCAACAAATGCAGCAATTCACTTAACAACTACAGCAAAAAGATCATAAAATTAGGCACGACTTGCTTAGCAACAGAAATTCTGATCTCAGTTGTGGTCATAAGTTGAGGACTACCTGTACCAACAAGGATCTCTAGAACTAGAAGATAAAGTTAGATCAGCACTCAAGTTATTACTAACTTGAGTAATACAGGAATTGATGGAATACTACAGAAATATAGACCCAACAAGAGAAGAGTCAGTAAAGTTTCTAATCTAATTATACCTGAAAATCTGGACAATCACTCCCTGACTATAAAATTGTGAGAGGTCAGTGTACATACCAATATGAAGAAAGAAAACTTAATTAAGAATACAAGCTAACAAAGAATGTCCTTAATTTCATTTTGTGAACAAAATATTGCTTAGAATCATTCAACCAGCCCCTTCTGAAACTAAAAATCTTGGCATATCTAGGGCTTCATGCACATGTGAAGTAGGTTGGGTCAAGAAAATATGACTAACCAATGTGTCTATGGCTGAATGTGGGCTTGAACCTGGTGTCAGTCCAACAGTGCAGTACACTGGATCTTCAACATTACAGGCAAAGTCTCTAGTTTAAACACAGAGGAATTAAGCATTATTTTTCACAAGAAATAACAGTATAAAAATTCAAAGATGAATTGTCACTAAATTAGGCACAAAGTTTAAACTCTGAAAAGCAAGCATATCTCTTTAGGAATGTCAAATTATCAGGGAAGACAAGAAGCTTCTGGTTTAATTATGGCTTTGCCTTTGTTACAGTCTTAGTCCTCCACCACATTATTATCCAGTCTGTTGCTTTCAATCTGTTAAGCAGGAACATAAGGTAGCAGAATTTTAAAAAAGAGAGAAGAGAAATAAGCAATAGGAAGTAAGAGATGGCAAGAAGGTGGCTTGATCCTTTTAAAATGCCCTCCCCCCTTAGGAAGTACAGATGGCTCAATATTCAGAATTTGAGGCTCTTTTTATTCCTGCTTTATAGTTATCGCTATGTCCTGAGGAAGCATTATTGCTTATCCTTTCTGTGTCTTATAATTTGGTTATTTTATTCTATTATATGCCTTGCTTTGGGAAAGTGACATGTCAGTTTCCCAGGTCACAACAGCTGCTGATTGAAAGCAATGTTTTTATTATTGTGGTCCTTATTGTAGAATTTTGCATTTAAACCAGCAGTTTGTAGTCTGTTGGGGGAGGGAAGAAGGGATTAAGTTATTAAATCCTGAATCCCTATATGTGATTCTTCAGTTTTTTTCATCAATGAACAGACATATGAAGAAGCAGTCAGAAAGGTGTATGCAAAGTTTAGTTCTTTTGTTATATCCTTTTGTTCTTTCCCGTTCTTTTGTTATATACTTTTGTTATATCCTATCCTATATCCTGTCAAAAGTCTGCCAAGCATTTTGTCCCCACCCGACCAAAAAAATTCTAGTCATAAATTCCCAGAAACATACAAAAAAGATATCATGGAGATTGCAGTCTTCTCTTTAATCCTTATTATCTGTTACTTAGAAATAGGTTTAGACTTGCTTTATCTTATTTAACAACACATCAAAGATGATCATTATATGTATATGTCTTTTGATCTATATGTGTTCTATTATCATGTACTGATGTTTTGTTACATTTGTAATTTTCTGCTTATTAACTATAATAATCCCGATTGTTCTTTGTATTTCTCTGTATGGTTGTTACAGTGAATGTTTTAACTGTAATGTAATGTTGAAAGAAAAACAATTTGGGGGTCTTTGGTTCTCTCTGAGCTTGGTTGTTTGATTGCGGGAGTTTCATTACCCAACTGGGTGACATCATCCGTGCTCATGCTCAAGTGCTGATGGTGTTCAAGCACAGTTGGGAAATGAAATGGCTGTCAGCAAACAATCAAGGTCAGAGAGCATCATGGACTTCACAGTCTGAGCTACATATATTCCCTTCTAGTGGGGGAAAAACATGGATAACATTTAGGATTTCATTTTAATTATTTGCGCTAACAGCATTGACATACTTACTTTTCATTCAATTTAATCTTAATGTTAAAATATTGGACAATTATTTCCTGATGCCTTATGTAGTGTGATAGATTCCCATTCCATGGTTGGAACTTGGTTGTAGTTACTAGACTCCAATATGGTTGGATCAGTAATAAAAATTATCCAGAGAACTATATTTAAATGGAAATCAGACTCTACCAGAAACTGTTTTGAATCTCTTGATTGTAGCACCTTATTTAATCTAGAATAGGACACTGCAGAAATGGCACGATGAAGCCTTGGAAAAGTTAAACAGAGTGCGATGATAGCAAAGAAGACAATATGTTAGCTCTGGTTATTGTACAAAGATGGAAAGTTAATGTATGTGTTTTTAAATAATACAACACTGAAAAGGTCTGAATTTGAGCTTGAAAAACGGAGATGAAGCTGCCTGAGGAGAAAAAGTTCACCTTTCATTAAAGCTGAGCAAACTTGCCAAGAATGCCAGGTTCAACATAAGCTTGATTAAGGCCAATAGGGAACTTACAAATCAAAGAAAGAGAATAGCATAGAAATATATATATATATAAATGCTCAGCCAGTTATAACTAGCTAACGAGAAATCTGGCAGATAAGGAAAGTAGGAGAGGAAAAGTAACATTTGGTGCTATTGATTAATGAATGGGCAACAGCCAAGAAAGCAATATTACTTTATTGCAGTTTCCTCACAAATTGTATGATATTCACCTGAATGTGTGAAGGGAGCTCTAAGAATATGCTAGCTAGATCACTTTCACTGATGAAAATGCAAACTCTGGAAATGCTTTTCCAATTTGCAATCAATTAACCAGGACTCAGAATTCTGCTGCTCTCTGAAGGCTTTTTGAACAATGAAGAGGCTCCATTCAACCAGGCAGTTGCACAGGGGAGAAACAGGCTGTGTACATTCCTGAGTTCCTTTTATGTAAGAATTAATGTATCAAGTAGGCTTTTCTCTCACACTTATCTTTGTGGATCAAACAGTTTGAAGGCTGAGTTAAAAGTGCTGACAGGAGTTTTATAAAATGTTCTTTCCAGCAGATTATCTTCATTTCTTCAGCTAGCATACTGAAGGACATGATTCTTTAGAGTTTCATTTTGACCAAATAAAACCTAGCATCAGAAAGAAATATATTATTGCTGTGCTATATGTCTACAAGAGATTCTTTTTACATAGATGAATGTCTAAATCTACTTTTATCTCCTAGCTGTCTGAACCATTCCAAATATGTTTTGGTTTGCAAGGTGGATTATATAAAAAAAATACATGGCATTATACAAGGGGTTTATAAAGACCTATGAACATGGCTGTCCATGGTGGTTGGGGAGATCAAAAGGGATAGGATTTAATTTCCTTATTGAAACAAACTTCTGGGGAGTTGCTTAGTTGTAAAAATTGGGTACGTTGTTAGCACAGTACAACTTAATACATCCAAAAAAATCACAGTGCCTAACACTATAATTTAAAAATTACATTTAGAAGTATGAGACTAAAAAGAATGGCCAAGAACAAAGTTACTGTGACTGCCAAACGTAAGATGCAGAAGCATACCAGATAAATATGCCATAATATTACATCATCATAGGACATTTGGCATGATTGGCTTCCGCAGATAGACAAATAATATTTCTTGTTTGTTCATACTAAGAAGAACTTTCCTTGGGAATAACTTTTGATAAGACAGCTGTTATTGGCTTCTCTTGCTCTTTCTTTTCTATTGACACTAAGAATACAGATGCTTTAAGAGATGGCTTTAGTGATTTTGTGCATAATCCAGCAGGAATTTTTCCCACAGAAAATCTAATTGATCTGAATAAAGACTGTAACAAATGCAAAGTTTATATTCATTTCAAGCAGAATTGCACAGAAAACATTCCCATGTATTTTGTTTTACAAAAACAAGATGATTAATACCTATAACGTTGAAAGCAGCAGAAGCATTTAACTTAGGCAAACTATTTGAACTCCATCATCCTCATGGTCTGCAAACTCTGCAAAAGTCACAATCTACATTTGTCTAGAATTACAAAAAATGCCATTTACTCATTGGGGTTTTAAGGCAGTGAAAGGCTAATGTAAAAATGGATTACAAAATGTATCATCTGTCTCAAACTAAGGAAATAATGGAAGAGAGGAAGGACAATTTATTACTTATAGAATGTAAATTCATGTTCACATTAAACATAATATGCTCTGAGAACAAATAGCAGGAATTGACTTGAATAGAAACAAGTTCTATAGTTATTGCTCATTTGGGAGAGATACAGAGTAAGGAAAATACAGTCAAATACCTCATTGCTACCACTCATGGGATGTGGGAAGACTAAGGTTTTATGTACTGTAGCTTTGGAGGTGTAAATTTGATTTGAGAAAGATATAATTAGATCAGTTTTTTAAATTTAATTTTTGCATTGACTCTTTAAATAGATATAGGAGCATAGGAGCCTAAAAAGTAATTTATCAGAGAGAAGTAGACATTTTGTATTTGTGTACTTTTAATCATTTCTTGAAAGTTTTTATTTTCAGGTTGGTTAATCCATTTTCTACATAGATTTATTACAATTTATGATCAATTGTCTCTTGGATGGTTTGGAGGCAGCTCTGTTGTTCTTTCCTTTACCCTTATATTTTTGCTTTAACAATGTGCAGGAAAAGTATTTTTCAAAATATTTGTTTAAAATATTATTATGAAAAACATTTGACATCCCATACAGCTGTAGAAATAAATAGCTGAATAAATCAGTCTTTCTTCCTTCTTTCATTTCCTAAGGGCTACTTAAAATAGTTGGACAGAACCAAGTCTGTCACCTTCACTGAAAATGCATCTGAAAATGCCTTGAAAGGGATGTACAATCCTTAGGAAATTTGTTATTAAAATATGTCTTACAAAATAGTATATAAATTTCAAATGAAATATAAAATAGATAAATCCTTAAACATTGATCTCTTAAAAGGCAGCATAAATCAAGGATAACATATAATAAAGTGCTATTTGAAATATACTGATGGAATAACAATATTTCTTTCAATCAAATCCAAGATAATCTGAAAAAATATTGTATGGATAAAGTTGGTTACCTCATAAGTTCATATATAGTATTATGACTCCACTTCTATAGCACCTTTGCTGTAGGCATAACAGCATTTAAATGTGTATGACTGAATGTGTAGTTTTCAGCTACTCTAAGACACTAGAATCCAGGAAACGTCAAGTAGGTAACGTAGAAAAATTTCAGACCCACTCCTTAAAATGTAAAACATAAAATGTAAACTATTCAATTGTTTCATGGAGCATTTAAAAAAACCCTCTAGCCACTTTAAATATCTAAAACCATGATCTTTAAATAAAAAAAAATCAATAAAGGTCATTCCCAAATACAGTGTGAGGAAAGTATTCTTAGGAACAAAGCACTATCCAAAGGTCAGGAAAGACTTGTTAAAACTTTCCATTCTAACAGAAAGAAGTAAACACGAGGAGAAGAAGCTGAATTCAGCATAACTGCATCCATCTAAGTCATATAGCTAGTTGCTTTGTCAGCAGATGAAGCTGAAGGGCATAAACAGAAAAAAATTAGGGTTAAATATTCAAACCTGAAAAAAGATAAAATGAAGCATAGAGGATAAAAATGTTTGGGACAAGTAAATATGACATCAGAGGTCAGTAATCTCCCTCAGGGCCAAACCTATATGAATGACTTTGTCACTTTGTATCTAATTTCAGACTGACATGTCTTTTGAACTCTGACAAAGATATCCATCCCAATTCATGATTTTGGTCCCTGACAGTTTGCTTCCAGCTGAAATAGTACTGGAGCTGGAACTAAATTTCAGGTCAGATGTATTGTCCATAACCCTGGAGCTACTGAGGCTATAAACGACCCAGAAAACAGGAGTAGAGGGAGGTGAGATAACAAGAGGTCCAGCATTAGTGTTTGCATTGCAGAATCTGTGGCCTCTTCTTTGTAAAACATGTATCCCAATCCTATCAACCATCAGATGCTGAACATGTAGAATTGTTCAGAATTCTAGATGTTCATTTCATACTTTGCTTCAACAGTGAAATAATGCTTATTTCTGATCATAACATACATATCTAAAGTTTCTCCTCCTCTGGACCATTCAGTCCAGAGTTAAAATTGCAAAGGAAAAGGAAAAGAAAAAAATGAAGAGTTGCTTTGCTGTGAATATACAATTCCATGTCGAATGGACAGCAATAGTTATCATTATTTGCAGCATTAGCTAGCACCAGAAATTCTCTGAACAATCTCTGCTTTAAGTAAGCACAGTGTGTGATGTTTTCAGGATGCCCTATTTCCATCTGTCTTCCCCCATGTCTGACTTGGCCAGTTTTCTAGAAACAGTTCAGTTTCCAATGGTTCAATTAAATGTATTAATATGATAGAAGAAAATGTCAAATGATTCATTTCCTTCCACTTCACCCACAGGGTGCCTGTTCTTTGCTTTGCTGCTTTGCTCCCCGTTTCACCATGGATGATGTTGCTGGGTTCAGAAGCACAGAAATCCTAAGAATAGTTTTGCTACATGTCACCTTTTCCAGAAATCAGCCCAGGAAAGAGTGATAACCCTTTGAAATGGGATGCTACTTCCTTATGAAATTTGCAGGCCTGGCAAAGCTGTTTTTAATTCACTTCCAGTTTGTGCCAGCTGTCACCTCTGGATTTAGCACTTTGCTGGCTGCAATATGTATTGACAGGATCTGGGATGAGTGATCCCTGACCCAAGAACCCTGCAATTATTACTGACAAGCCACACAGAACTCAGACAGAATACGGTAGGTGACTAGAAGGTACATTTATCAGAGTCTGGAGCTGGATACACAGGCTTTAATAACGGCACTGGTGCTGACTGTGAAGCTTCACAGGGAAACACATATTTTCTCAAATTGTCCCTTCAAACACAGTAACTGACATCAATGACAACTTTTAATTCTTTTTCTGGCTTTTAATTCAAAGGGATTTGGTGTGTTGGTGCAGTTATGATAGCAAAGGGAAGCTATCACTGCTGTATAAATCTAGTAAATCATTGCACCTCTCTTTCCTGTCTTCCTAATCCATAATAGATATCAGGACAGTAGCCCAGAAGGCAAAGAGACATAGTTGTCAATTATGGCTATATTCTGCACATTGCAAGTACATACATGAAAAATGTCCTATATTGTGTCTTTCAGTATAAACTAATGATGTTGTGAGTGTTCTGATTCTTAACTGAAAAAAAAGAACAGACAGTGTAATCCAATTGAAAACTTTAGCTTTAGCAGGCAGGCAGACAGAAAGAGAAAAATAAGCTATGTCTAAAATATCACCTTTTTTCTTCTCCATGTTTGCAAATACCTGGAAAGCTAGTTCTACCTACCTGCATCATCTAGAGCAGGGGTGTCAAACTCGATTTCATTAAGGGCCACATCGGGATTGTTTTTGACCTCGGAGAACCATGTGAGCATGGCCAGAGTGGGCGTGATCAAGGTAGGCATGTCCAGCTCAACATCCTGCCAGCGAAAATAGCCCTGGAAGGCCATATGCAGCACCCCGAGCTCCATTTTCGCTGGCAGAGGCTGCAGCAGGTCATCTCAATCACTGTCCTGAGCTCTGTTCTCACTAGCAGAGGCACTGCAGACCAATCCTTTGCTATTTCCAGGAGTGGCCTCACAGGCCAGATCTAAGCACCCTGGGGACTGGATGTAGAGGCTTCTTTTCTGGGATCAGACACTACTGATCTAGAGGCTTCTTTTCCACCAGGAGTAAGTCATTTCTCTAAGCTAGTTTAAGGCATAAAAAAGGGATTCCATTGGACAGTGGTTGATAATGTGTTATACCCTAAATATCTTAAAGTACATACATTCAGAAATTATAGTAGTTAAACTATAACTACCAGCAGTAAAATTAAACATCCAGAAGGCAACACGTTGCCTACTCCTTCCATAGGATAGCAGAGAAAGTGGGTTGAGCAGACAAATATGTCCTAAGGTAAGTAGAATTTGTAAATAATCCTGACTTCCGGTTGGGCACTGTGTCGGTGCAGAGCTGAGGAGTGGACCGCCGCTCCAAAATATTCTGATTTTCGCTAGTTTTTCGAGCGTGCCGGACCCCAGAGGGGTAGGCAAAAGAAAGGGGAAGATACGGAGGCCTGGGGGAGGTGCCGCGATCCCAGAGACTGGAAGAAGAACCCCCTGAAAACCAATGGCAGAAAAGGGAGATCGTGACAACTGTGGCAATCGGAACCAGAGACACAGCAACCCAGAGATTAAAAGAAGTGAAAAGAGAGAAGCAGCAGGCTGAGCACTGGAAAGGCATATCTAAAGAAGATCTTCAGAATATTGGTGTAAACTATAAAGAAAGCTCCGAACTGAGTGGCGTGGTGAAGCAGCGGAGTCTTTGACAGGAGCACTGGCTAAAACAATGGCAGTGTCAGTCTGCGCTCCTTTTAAATCCCAAGAAAGAAATACTCAGACTCCATGGTGTAGAGCAAAGTTACCCTTTTACTGGGAAGTAAAGTGGAAGCAACAAATCAATTCCAAAACTGAGAAATTGGCAGGTAGAACACACATACAAAGAAATAGATTTGCTCCCACCCCCCAAAGTTCAAATGATTCTTCCAATTAAAACTCTGAATAAGGTCATGTGGTCATCTCCAGATGGTGATGAGGCTTCTTGTCAAATGACCTTGACATATTTTGATAAAAGTTCGCAGTTGCGCAAAAGAGGACAGAAGATAGCCAAGAAACGGAAAGTTAAAGAAAAGAATCCCCCCTCCCCTCGCTAGCCCAGCAAGGAATGCAAATACCTCCAGTCTTCTTCCCCAATAAAATCCCCCCTCCCACCGTTGTCATGACAGCCGAAAGAAATAATGGAATAATAGCAGAAAAGCAACAGAGGAAGGTATCTTGAGGGCTGATAGGCAGAGATTTATGTTAACTAATGGAGTCGTGAAACCTGAGTAGACAAAGGGTGAGATAACAACATTTACTTTGCGAGTGGAGGAGTGAACTATAGAACTTTATTGTCTATTTATTTGAGAACTGGGGAAAGAAAGAAAAAGAAAGTGATTAAGTGCTATAGGACAATTAAGAGCGAAAAACTTGGGAACAAACTTTTACTGCATTGAAAGATCGGAAGAAAGGACTGGGGAAAAGAATCTTTAATCTAATAAATATTAATAGACTATTCTGACAACAAAATAACAAAGACTTATTTAAGGTTTATAAGTGAAACTGTGACTGTGCAGGAATAAGAATAAAGAGCAACAAGAAAATACACAAACGGAGAAAGTGACAGTGCAATTTGGAATGAGGACATTTTGAATTAAAACCTGATGTAAGACAACTAACAAAAAAAATCGCTGGATCTGATTTAATAGATATTGGTAAGATACAAGTCTAAGTGATGTTGGTAGAAAATTAATTTGATAGAGGTAAATATACTAGAAATTTGTATATATAATATTGTTTAATGCTGATTGAATTGTTTGGATTAATTGTATAATTATTGGAAAGTGATTCTATAAACATATGAAATAAATGGTCAAAGATAATTATTATAATTAAGGATAAACAAAGGTGTAAGACAAGGATGTCCCTTGGCTCCCCTGCTTTATGTATTAGCAGAAGAGACACTATTGGTACAAATCCAACAGAACCAAGAGATCAGGGGATTAAAATTTTAAAAAGAAGAGTACAAACTTCAAGCATTCGCTGATGATATTATATAACAAAGGCTGATGGCCTTCGTTGTGAATTAATAAATGTGCTTTAATAAAGATTATTGAGAGCTTGAAGTAAAGTGCAGGGTTCTGGCCCTGCACTTCTGATTGGCCGATAAAAGCGACATTGGATTGGTCCGTTCAGGAGAATCTGATTGGCTATTAATGAGCGTCTCCCATTGGTTAACGGAGCTAGCGCTCCCTGTGTTTTCATTGGTTAAATACTCAAGAGCTTGCCTATATAAAGGGGGCCGTTGCGGCCATTGAGCTGAGCTGTTACACCATGTTAATAAAGAGTTTTGAAGTTCACTGTTTCACCGGTTCATCTCCATTCTTAGCGCCCATGCGCAGAACCTAACACTGGCGACGAGGATGGGATTTGGAGACGTCAGAGCTGACTGAACACTACAAAAGCGATAACAGAGTACGTGGCTGAAACGCACCAACGGCGGAACCATGTCCGGCGGCGTCATACCACCCACTCCATTCGACCCGGCGCAAGAAGACTGGGACTCATATATGGATCGCTTCCAGATGTTTCTGGAGACCAACAATTTGAAGGATGCCATGACCGGAAAGAAACGGGTGTATTCCTAACTCATTGTGGGCCGACTGTGTTCAAGATGGCCAAGGCACTAGCGAAACCAGCAGAAGTAAAGTCTAGGGATTGGGACGTCCTCAAAACCCTGCTGAGAGCCCACTATGCACCGACCGTGCCAACGCTCGTAAGAAGGCATGAATTTTACCAGAGAAGTCAGCAGAAGGGCAAAAGTGTTGCTGATTTCAAAGTGGATCTCCGGAATCTGGGGGGCCTATGCGGTTTTGCCGACCTCGAAGAAGCCCTGAGAGACCGAATAATTCTGGGATTAGAATCACTGCACACCCAAAGCAAGCTAATGGCGAAAGGTGACATCAGCCTTGCCGATGCCATTACTGAAGCTACTGCAGCAGAAGCAACCAGGAAGTCGGCTGCCCGAATGCGCCGCACCCACGCACCACTTCACCAACTTGCCCGTGAAATTTCACCTCAGTCAGAAGGACAGCTTTTGACAGCCCACCACGAGGACCTCGAATCGTTATCAGAAAGCGATGAAGAAGAGGTCCACCGACTTCGGTCCAAATGAGACCAATGCCAGAGATCTCAGTACCAATGCGCTGGTTGTGGGGCAAGCCACCCCCGATCAGAATGCAAATTCCTCGACGCGCTCTGCCATGTGTGCGGGAAAAGAGGCCATATCAGATGGGTCTGTAGAAGCAAGCTAGGACCCAGACAGCCCTCGAGGGGGGCTAACTATCGCCAACTGACAGGAAGCCGTCCAGTAAAGCGAGAACCCGTGAACCACCAATGGAACAACCACTCCTACAGAAACAAAACCCTAAACCACTCAATGAAGCGAGAAGAGGCTCACCAAACTGTCATGATCGGTCACGCCTCATCTCTTGATGCCAAGAAGATCCGAATAAAAGTAGCCATCGAAAACCAGCCCTGCCTGATGGAAGTCGATTCAGGATCATCCCTCTCGATGGTTTCCTGGAAGACCCTCAAGCAGCTCATCCCTACGGTCCGGCAGCAAGACCTCAGATTCCAAAGACTCATACTCAAAGACTTTCAAGGAAATCGAATTCCAGTCGTTGGATCCAGCCGAGTCCGGGTATCGTTTAAGAACCGTACAGCATTCCTACCCCTGACTGTAATCGACAGGGATCGGCCTAATCTGTTAGGCCTCCAATGGTTCGCTCCCCTCGGAATTGAAGTAGCCGGCATTCACCGAACCTGCCCCAGCGACTGGGAAGAGGACCTTGTCCAAGAATTCCAGGACGTCTTTGCAGAAAAACTAGGCGAGTACAAGGGGACCCCGATATCATTTAACCTCAATCCCGAAATAGCTCCCATCCGCCTTAAGCCTCGTCGAGTTCCATTTGCCCTTAAACCAAAGATTGACGAGCAGCTTGATAAATTAATAGCCCAGGGTGTGTTAGAACCAACCGATCACTCTCCCTGGGAAACCCCAATCGAAACACCCATCAAGCCGGATGAATCGATAAGAATTTGTGGGGACTACCGAACCACCCTGAATCATGCCCTTCAACAAAACGCTTACGTGGTACTGGTGGTGCAACACTTCCTCCATTCCCTGGGGGGTGGAAAAGTCTTCGCTAAACTAGACTTAGCCCAGGCATACCAACAACTGCCTGTAGACAAAAAACGGCAGAGGCCCAAATGATCATTACACACCGAGGTGCGTTTAAATGTAACCGACTCCAGTTCAGAGT
>BHEV01004782.1:0-30713 GCA_004319985.1 Emydocephalus ijimae | reverse complement strand
GGGCTTAATTTGATTTTCTGCCAATAAATCATGATGGGGCTTCCTATTGGTGGAGGCCGTATTGTTGGAGAAACACGGTACATACATACATATACATATATACAACATTAATACTTTCTCATTTTTGCTATCAATTGATGCCTTTGCATCTTCTTTCCAACCACTCATTCCAAAGGTTCCATATTTTATAGTACTCTATCTCTTCTTTATATTTTAATATCATCATTAGCCTGTCCATTTGAGCACATTTGAAGAACTTTTTTATTATTATCCTCAGAGGGAATGGTATCCTATTCCAATTTTGAATAAATGAAATTCTGGCAGCCATTAGTATATGGAGTGTGATATATTGGAGGTTCTTACTAACATTAGGAGCATTTGTTTTATTAATTGCATTGTATATTATGTTTTAAACCTAGAAAATTAATGGGAATTTCCTTAGTTAAGTCTTTCTTAAATGAGTTTGAAATACAACATTCTCTAGTCCTTTTAATCTGGTTTAGCAATTTCACAAAAGCAGTCCATGACATGGATATATGAACACATACACTATAATTCATGTCATACGTACAAGAAAATTTGTATACAGGTAGTCCTTGACTTATGACAATTTTGTTGCTAAGTAAAACACTGAAGTGAGTTTTACTCCATTTTACAACCTTTCTTGCCACAGTTTAGTTCACTGCAGGTGCTAAGTTAATAACACGGTTAAGCGAATCTGGCTTTCCCACTGATTTTGGTCGTCAGATCACAAAAGATGATCACATAATTCTGGGAAACATCATAAATATATGCTAATTGTCAAGCATCCAAGTTTTGATCATATGACTATGGGGTTGCTGTAACGGTGTGAAAGTCATGACACTTTTTTCAGTACCATTGTTATTTCAAAGGTCACTAAATCAATGGTTCTAAGTGAAGGATTATCTATATTCAGGTGCTGTATGTTACAGAGCATAGAACAGATTAAAAACTGAAGATGCAAAAAAACTGTTGGCTTATTTTCTTTTTAAAAGTGGACATTTAAAAAGAACTACAGATTACATATCAATATTGTACTAGTTGTCTTACTGGATATTTCAATATTATTTTAATTTATTAATCAGAAGTTGGTTATTTATTTCAAATGGAAGATTAACCTGCTTTCTATAAACAGAGACGCAGTTTGCAGAAAATATTTATTTTTAAAAATTTATGAATGAAGCTGCGAGGAATTTCAAATTATTAATTCTATTTAATAAATTACCATTTTCATAAGTTAATTTTGGATCAATCTTACATTCATTGTACCTTATATCATCTGAAAAGTAACAAGATGGACTTATTTCCCCCTCAAAAAATACGTTGATGGTGGACTGCATTTCTTATGGAAGTGGTGAAAGCTATGACAGACCATAATGACAATATGCTAGAACGGCATTGGTGTCCACTCCTGTTACTGTAGCTGTTTTCTCCTTTCCTTAGTCTTCCAATAACCCTCCAAAAAGAATACTACAATGAATGCTTGTAAGCATGACTACATGCTTAATTATTTTTGTGTATGTTATAATTCCGCTAAGGCCCTCCTTCGATCCGAAAATACTTCTATATTACTGTGGTGAATCAATAACTACCATAAGAAACAGTTTGAAGAAGCAGCTGGAAATAAGTAGGTATTATAAATACACGAGGCTAATTAAATATGTTAAGCAAGGTACCGATGCTAAAAATATAATGCACATCTTAACCACGTTTTTAAAACACTGTATACGTTTATCAGTAAACTTCTATGGAGAAACTCGGAGTTTGCTACCGACTAAACCTACAAAGAACTACTCAGAGGGATTTGCGGCACCACCAAACAGCCAAAGATATTCGTTTATCTTTGAGTCCATCTTCTTCCTTTGGCTATAAATCCGCTCCGTTGGTTTGCTTAACTTAAAAACAGAACTTATTTCTGAAGCATCAGCAGCGAAGAAAACAGCACAAACATCCAACGGTACGCCAGCGGCCGACCTCATCCCCCACACCGCGCAGAAGGGAGGGAAGGAGGCGGGACTTCGTTTGCCGCCCGCCAATGGGGAGAGGATATCGCTCGAGAATTCGCGTTCGAGCGTCCGTGTGCCCCCCCTCCCATCTGACCGTTGATGTCGTTCGCCAGCTCTCCCCAGGGTTCTTTGTCCTCTTTGAGTTGCGCTGTCCTCAAGCTTAGAAAAACCTGGAAACAGCCACAGAAAGACGTTCGCCAATTCCTGCCTACTGACAGGGCACGTTCTCTCGCTGTCTCTCGATAACGAAGGGCGGGTGCCAAGGAGATGCGGCGGGGGGGGAGAGCTTATTCGTGCTTTGAGGCCTCAGCAGGTGGCAGAATGTAATATCTGCAGAGTCAACACTCACACTACCACTCCAGCTTGGCTGGAGGGCCACGATGGCCTTGGGCAAGGTCTGAAAATTAGAAAGTGGCATTATTAAGAAAAGTCTTACCGTATAAAGACAACTGAGTAGATGTCCATAGAAGCTATAGGAATCAAGCTCAGCATGAATGAAATTTTGCTTTGTAATTGTTGTTCCATTTCCATTGGGAAATGCACTCATACTGACATTGGGAAATGCACTCATACTAACATCCAGGATGTTATTCAAATTGGAGGAAAATAATATTATTAATAATAATATATATCATTTATATATGATTCCCAGCTTACTAATCATTAGTAAACTGGGAATCACTTGATTCCCAGCTTACTAATCATTAGTAGCATTTTAGAATACGGAATAATATTTGGGAAGGACCTTGAAGTCTTCTAATACACCTCTTTGTTCAAGCAGGAGACCCTGTACTATTATTCCAGACAAGTAGCTGTCCAGTCTCTTAAAAATCTTCAATGATGATCCACAACTTCTGGTAGCAAGCCATTCCATTGATAAATTGTTCTCACTATTATTTAACAACCAGGAACAATGCAAAACAAAATAATGGAGATCGCCAATACCTCAATGGTTCACTTTGTTATGAACAGTGTATATAAATGGTAGTGGAAGGAAATTGCTATTTCTTTCCTGCTATCTTTGTCAAGTTGTCAGTTTCCAGTCTGCTATATTTTACATGGCTGCTATTCCACTTTAGCATCTGGGGCATCTAGAAACATTCTCCATTTGTAACTGGGTGGAATAAATGATTATTTAGATTGGGTTGTGTAGCTTTGGAACCTTTGGGATGCTTTGGCTTGACCTCTCCATCAAGTTTGACCAATGGAAGACAAGTGATAAAGGATAAATCATTCTAATTTTATTCTTGTTGCAGGTTTTGCTTTAAAAATGCCATTACTTGAGAAACATGGTGAGGAAAACTTCTAACACATATTTAAATCTTACCTGCTGAGTACAATGTAACACAAGTAGCAAATAACTGGTAAACTTTCTCAATTTAGCCCTGTTACATTGGAATTTTAGAGGGATTTATTACAGGATACATGTTATCTTGCCAGAAAATAGGCATTGTTTCCTACAAGTAGGTTAATTAGGTTTGAGATTGTGACAGTAAACTATGCTTACAATACTGACAGTTAACATTCTGTTCGAAAATACTCTGTGTGTCAGATTTAGTATTTGGATGATGTTTTTGCTTATATTATAAACAATGCTTAAATGTCAATTTTTCAAACCAACAAATGTAACATCAACTGCTGGCTGATCCAGTAGAACTTGTGCCTGAATCCCCATACATATCATTTCTCTTTTGAGAAAAACCAAGTTCAATAATAGAAATGATAAGTCAACAAACTAAGTTATCTACATAATGTATTTATTCTACGAGAAGCATTGAAAAATAATGGATCTTTCCCTTTTCAAATTTGTCATTTTTTTAACTTCGATCTTAATAGATTTTTCCTGCCAATCATTAACATGTTGCAATAATTTGTAAGAAAAATTAGAATTTTGCAAATATTCTTACATATAATTCCATTTTATTACATTTCTATTCTAATTTTTGTTTTAAAAACTGAATTAATTATTATATCTGAGTGGCTGTTATATTAAGCATTATGAAAAAGAGATGCAACAGTGATAAATTCATTAAGGCTCAAGTCAATGTCAGCAAATAGTGATGGCACAAATCTAATTGTGAGAGGTGTTTAATATCCATAAATGTTATTTCATAGAAAATGGTGAGCAGTTGCTGATGAAAAGTGAAACTTATCTGCAGATTTTGTAAGCATCCATTTATTTTCTTGAAAGATTGATAAGACTTAAAAGAATTTATTGACTATAAAGTTCAGTCTAAAAAATAGCATTTTTGTATTTCAAGAAAAAACAAAGATCAGAGAAAGAGGCTTGTACATGAAATCTGCACCTTTCTGGACAGCAGCCAGTCTGTAAGTAACTCATAAAACAATTTTTTTATTGTGAAGTTCAAGGAAATAGAAGTATTTTAAACAAAGGAAGATCACTATACAAAACAAGGTTATAAAACATTTTCAATCCCAAAACCACCTATAATTTTATCCTATATACCAGGAATTCTAAAAAAAACCTAATGGATTAGATCTATATAAAAACTACATTTCATTTCCATTTAAATATAGTTAATATAATCACTCTAATTGTACCTTTAATTTTGCCACAATAAAAAATTTCAATTTGAAAGTAATATTAGAATTGTGGGCTGCATGTTACTGGGTTTTTTAAAACAAACTCACTCCTGTGGGGATTTTTCATTTTGCATGGGAGGAACATTATTTCAAATAATTTGAAAACAACAGTTAAAATTAATTTACTTCACTCTTCATAGCTTGTTCTGCCTGTAACTTATTCTACTCATATTACTTAATAGGAAATATGCCAATGGCAAACCATGTGTATAAAATTATGCCCAAGAAAGCAATCTGTAGGCAACAGAAACTGAATTTGATTTTGTTGTTCTGCATATGTTCTTATTGCTCTTGCATTTGAAAGCAAACTTCTTGATGATGTTGAGATATATATGAAGCAAAATATATAGTTGAATCAGAGTAAATCTGAACCTTTGTTTAAAATATACTAACAGTCACAAATTAAACAATATATTAATAAGGAAAAAAAAACAAGATAAGGTTCACCAACCTGTAGTAAAATAGTCAAATTCAAAAGACTTTCCTTCATATATATTTACCTATCATAAACAGCTTTAGCAATAGATTTCAAAGAAGGAACTGAAATCCCAGAAAGAATATGTGTATAAATCAGACCTATACAGTAATTAGAGTAATATAAATAGACATAATGTGAAATTCTCTTTTGGGGTAATCAGGATTATACAGAATACTGAAAAATACTAAGAAATGGTAAGCCAAGAAGTCATAACATAAGAAAAAGATAACTAATTAAAACTAATTTATACCAACAACATTCATACTATTGCTATTTATAACTTTGGAAACCATCTTAGCTTCTACGACATTTATCTAGTGCTTCATACATGGCCTTTTGTTCATCTCCTCCCTCCTAATTGGGGATCTCATCAGCATCTTTTACCTTCTTGGTCTTCTCTTGCTTTTTTCAAATATATCCTTTTTTTCATATATTTATTTGCAATGTTATGCATTATGTCTTTCCCATTTGTACCCACACATTTTTTTTCTTTGTTCATTCCATTTGTTAATTCACATTTATTCTTTTTACATTGTAAGTCATTATTGTGCATGCCATGTGTTACCAAAAGGGCCTGTAGAGACTGAACTCCAATATCCATCTTGACTTTGATCAATTGAGACGTTTACATAACGATTTTGAGATAAAATAGAGAAACTGTAGTCTAAGTTATCATCTTTAGTCATATCTGTGCCACATGCAGCATTTTCTATTAAGGATAGTAGCAGTCAGTTTGGCACATTTTTTTCAGCATGCTACATAGTCCACTTTTAATCTAAGCATGTCTGTTCTACTCCTTGCAAGCTGAAATCTCTAATTTAAAGATTTATTTGCAAGCTACCATATTAGTGCTTCTATTCCATCCAAGTAGATGTCTAAAATATTCTAACGTAGCCTTTTTGAAATCTCAATAATTAAGCTTTGCTTTATAATATGTTACTTATATAGCAAAAATAATTAGACTTTTGTGTGTGTTTTTGTTTAGGTACAGGAGATTGATGCTCTAAGAACAGAAAATAGGAAGCTAAAAAATGCGGTATCCATTTGACAATTTATTTAAGTGCATGACCTACTTACAGCCTTATTCTGTGTTTTAGGATTCAATATAATGGCTATTGTTTCAATGAGAAATTCACCTTATCTAATAGAATGATTTGATCTGATCATACATTCAATTTCAGATTAATTCTAATGCATATTATTCATATGATCTAATGATTATTTTAATCATTTGCATTAATTCCAGTTTCTCCTTGAGAATTTAGGAAGGGTTTTATGAGAAATCTACTAATTTTATGCCCTAAACTTTAAAGATGGAATAGAGTAGCAGAGAAAGCTTAGAAATAAAATGACTATCTAAAATTCTATGAGCTTATGGAAAAAATAGAACGAGAGAAATGATTGGTCCTCCTAATGGATCATTTGTGGAATTACTGTAAATGTAATTGGAACACGCTGCATGCATATAGTGAACCTTGTCTGAACTTAATAAGGTTGGGCTGAAAAATCTTCCAAGACCAGATATTACATTTAAGTTTGAAGAGGGAGCATGGACTAGACAGAAGTAAGTAGGATGAGGATAATGTAAAATGAGCATCTCAGACTTTGGACTAACATAGGTATTGGAATTTTTATTTGTTTTTTGTAAAGTGCACTGAATCTTTTATTTTTCTCCACTTCAAAATTGAGCCTGAGAGCAAAACGCGTTACAAAGTAATTCAGATGTACTAATTGCCCACCCCTGCTGTTGGTTATTCATTTGGCCTCAATTTCATATTCTAATACCTCAGCCATTCTTGCAGCTCTCTCCAGAAATATAATTAAAAAGGAAGGAAGAAAGGCATTTAGAAATGTTTTCCTAACACTAAACAAAGCACCAAATGCTACAGACTCCCATGTACTGTTTTTGAAATGCAAAGCAGTATGTAATATCCATTCTCTCTAACCATGCAAGGTAGATTTACTTCATTTATCACAAAAACAATGAATATTAGTATCCATGAATATAAATACATTTATCTTAGAAAAGGAAAAGAGAAATGCATGTTTACAAAACAAAATTGAGGAAGTCAGTCTAAGAAAGTCCTTTAATTAACTTTAAGTTTTATCATAAAAGTATTTATTTATTTATTTATTTATTCATTCATTTATTTATAAAATTTATTGGTTGTCCATCTTACCATAGGATAACTATGAGTGGCTTAAGTCATAAAAATATTTGTCTATAATGTACAGTTAAAATATAAATAATTAAAATAAATGTTAAAACCCAAAGACACACGGGGAGGGAGGAACAGAATGGGTGGTAGGATGGGATCAGTTGTTACTCAATTAACTATCTTGACTATGGTATTCCCACCATTAGGGTGCCAAGTCAACTAGTAGAGCCAAATCTTTAGGCTCTTATGAAAAGATAGGAAGATTGGGGCCAAACTCACATTGAGGAGCAAGATGTTCTAGAGGGCAGGAGCAACAGCAGAGAAGGCTCGGTGTTCTGTATTAACATACTCTAAAAGGTAAATTCTGATTGGTCCATATGAACCACATTCTGATTGGCTGATTCAACAACTGTGATTGGCTCACTTAGAATCAACCGCGATTGGTCGAGCCAATCGCGGGAGATTCAAAGTGCTGTCATTGGCTGATGAGCCGCGAGCAATCCCTATATGAAGGGCTGCTGCGGCTCCAAGATCTTGTACAGATCTTAACATAAAATAAAGAGCTTGAAGTGCACTGGTCTTGCGTCTCTTTTGTACCCGATCTAACACTGGCGATGAAGGTGGGATCGTGAGACATCGAGACCAACAGAGCACGTGGTGAACCGACGCCGAAATCCCGACGAGATGGCCGGCAACAACTCACCACCTGCACCCTTCGACCAGGCTGCCGAGGACTGGGAATCATACATTGACCGATTCCTAATGTTCCTTGAGAGCAGCAATCTAAAGGATGCCAACGGACAGAAGAAGAGGGCTGTGTTCCTGACGCACTGCAGGCCTGCAGTGTTCAAGATGGTCAAAGCCCTAGCCAAACCCACAGATGTGAAAGAGATGGACTGGCCCGACCTCAACCGGCTGCTGCGGAAGCCACTACGCCCCCGCCGTGCCCAACCTCATCCGATGGCATGAATTTTATCGGAGGGATCAGAAAGAAGGCGAGAGCATCAGCAACTTCGTGGCCACACTTAGGGACCTCGGGGGCATGTGCAGTTTCACCGACATGGACAAGACCGCGTGGTCCTCGGGCTCAGGGACCCCATCCTCCAGAGCCAGCTGATGGCAAGGGCGGACATCTCAGTCACCGGCAGCCGAAGCCACCAAGCAGTCTGCAGCCCGGATGCAGCAGATGAACGCAGCAGACCAACCCACAACCGTGGAGACGGCACCAACCCCGGAAGCACATCCAGAGGCCCGCCACAAGACCACCACCACACATCACGGAGACCTCAACTCCTTCTCAGACACCGAGGACAAGGAGGAGGAGATCCACCAACTGCAGGCAGAACAAGACTGGCGGGATCGGCGAGGCTGTAAGTTGGAGTTCCAGTGTGCCGGGTGTGGAGGCGACCATCCCTGCTCAGAGTGCCGATTGGGGGCACATTGCCAAGGTGTGTCGGAACAAGAGGAACCACAGCCCCCGATGACGAGATGGCAGCCCCCGGCGATGAGATGGCACCCCCCCCAGGACCAGAGACCAACATGCCAAGAGCCGATGGAGCCTGGACGGGCGGAACAAGCGGTTCAGTGAGGCCTGGCGAAAAGGAGAGACCCATCAGACGGTCATCATTGGGCACTCAACGACCCTCGACGCTCAAAAAATGCACGTGGAGGTAGGCATCGAAGACCAGCCATGCGAGATGGAGATAGATTCCGGATCCTACCTCTCCATGGTCTCCTGGCGTACAATCAAGCACCTGGTGCCTACCATCCATAGGAGCAAACTAAAAAACCATAAGCTGACCCTGAAATATTATCAGGAGAACCGCATTCCCGTGGTCGGGATTGGACCTTTTAAAATAACTTTCAAGGGGCATACAGAGGTACTTCTGCTCACCATCATGAACAAAGACCGCCCAAGCCTGCTGGGACTGCAATAGTTCGCGCCATTGGGGATTGAGGTGATGAGCATCAACCACGTTGCCGAGGCGGACTGGGAGGAAACGCTCATGAGGGACTTCCAGGAGGTCTTCAACAGCGACCTAGGCAAGTACCGGGGGTCCCCAATATCCTTCAGCCTAAATCCGAACATTGCCCCAATCCGCCTTAAGCCACAGCAAGTGCCATTCGCACTCAAGCCCAAAATCGATGAGCAGATTGACAAGCTTATCGCGCAAGGGGTTTTAGAGCCGATAGACCATGCCCAGTGGGAAATCCCTATAGTCACCCCGGTCAGTGAGGATCTGTGGTGACTAAAAGGCCACCCTCAACCATGCCCTACAGCAGAGCGCTTACCCCATCCCAGTAGTACAGCACCTTCTGCACTCACTGGGGGGAGGCAAAGTCTTCACAAAACGATCTGGTGCAAGCATACCAGCAGCTGCCAGTCGATGCCGAGGCAGCAGAGGCGCAAACTATCGTAACCCACCGGGGCAATCTTATGCAAAAGACTCCAATTCGGAGTCAGCATGACACCAGGGGTATTCCAGAGCCTCATGGAGAGACTGTTACAAGGGATAAAAGGGGTGGTGCCCTATTTCACTGATGTACTAGTGTCAGCTGCAAATAAAACCCAATTAGAGGGCCGCCTAAGGGATGTCTTACTGAAATTCAAAGAAACCAGGCTAAAAGTGAAAAAAGAAAAATGTCAACTTTGCACAGAGAAAGTTGAGTTCCTGGGGTACCTTCTAGACAAAAACAGAATCCACCCCATGGAACAAAAGATCAAAGCCATCAAAGAAACCCCTAGACCGCGAAATAAAATGGAACTGCAGGCTTTTCTTGGGCTTATTAATTTTTACAATGTTTTCTGGCCCCAGAAGGCGACCACAGTGGAACCCCTTCATAGGCTGCTGGACAAAACAGCCACCTGGACCTGGGGGAAGCGGGAAGAAAACGCTTTCAAACAAATAAAAAATCTACTAACGTCAGACGCAGTCATACAGCGAGACCCTACCGTTGACCGTGACCTGTGATGCTTCACCCTTTGGTGTCGGGGCCATCCTCAGCCACATGCTCCCAGACGGGAAAGAAGCACCCATTGCTTTCTTCTGAAGAACGCTGTCCAAGCTGGAGAGAAACTACAGCCAGCTGGACAAAGAGGCCCTAGCCGTAATCACCGGCGTGAAGCACTTTCATGAATACCAATACTGTAGGACCTTTTCAATTATTACCAATCACAAGCCGTTGCTGGGGATACTGGCAGGGAACAAGGCCACCCCGAACATGACTGTCACCGAGGATGACAAGATGGTCTGAGTTCCTTGCTGCCTACAGCTACCAGCTGACACACCGACCTGGAAAGAACATCATGCATGTTGAGCCGCTCCCCCCTGCCCGACCTGGAGGGCCACCCGGCACCCATAACATCAACACCGCACCTTCACCACAGGAGACACGGTATACGCCAAGAATTTCACAGGGGACCCACTCTGGGTACTGGCAAAAATAACCCAGGTAATGGGCCCCCAGTCATACCGGCTACAAACAGATGACGGACGAAGCTGGAAGCGGCACATCGACCAACTAAGGTCAAGAACAACCACCGACAACACGGACAGCACACAAACACCACATACAATCACTAATAAAGAAACCACGGCGGGGGGAACCTCAAGCAATAAAAGAGGGGAAGAAAACTCTAAAACGCAAACCAAACACGCCCAAACCAAAATAAACCAGCAATACTCACTGGCAGACGACGACCCCTCAACAGACGAACAACCGGGAGCTTCACTTGGTAGGAGCAGCCAAGCCAGTTCAACCAGCCTGGAAAGACCGGGTGGGAACAGCGGAATCGGCAGCTCAACCGACCCGGGTAGACCAGGTGGGAGCTACCACAGTAGGCCCGGTTCACCCTTCCAGGCGGTCCCATCGAGAAGGACGAGAGTGATGGAGAGCCCATCCAAACTGGTCAAAGACCAAACAACAACTGAGCCGCGCAGGTCAAATAGGCAGGTACGGAGCCCCGCCTATCTATGTGACTACGTAACCACGTCCCGTAGGACTGAACCAAGAGGGGAGGGATATTCTGTATTAACATACTCCAAAAGGTAAATTCTGATTGGTCCATACGAACCACATTCTGATTGGCTGACTCAACAAATGTGATTGGCTCAATTAGAATCAACCGTGATTGGCCGAGCCGATCGTGGGAGATTCAAAGTGCTGTCATTGGCCAACAAGCCACGAGCAATCCCTATACAAAGGGCTGCTGTGGCTCCAAGATCTTGTACAGGTCTTAATATAAAATAAAGAGCTTGAAGTGCACTGGTCTTGCGTCTCCTTTATACCTGATCAACTGTGTTTCTCCAACAATACGGCCCCCACCAATAGGAAGCCCCACCATGTTTTATTGGCATACAATCAAATTAAGCCCCTCCCCCCAAATTAAATCCCATATTAAACATGCAAAATGGGGGGGAAAGCGGGCGGGGGGGCTTGCCGTTAGAAAGTACTTTTGTTGCATGCCCGGATATAGTGCTGCCTGCGTTGGTGGGGCACTTCATATCGGGAGACCTTCCACCGTTGCTTTCCCTTCTCCCTTGCTGCCGCAGCGTTTAGAGCAACTCCACGGCGTTTGGCACAGCCATGCGTGGCCAGTCAGGGCTCCTCCCTGCAACTGGAGCCCCGAGGAGACACTTGGCTTTAGCCGCTCCTGTCTTCCCTTTGCTTTCGAAGGTAAAGTGAATTATTTTACAAAGCCACCCCTGCCCGAGAGGGCAGCCCAACCCCACGTGGGGAGGCTAATTTCCCGGGGCCTCTTCCGTTCCTCCCCGACCTCCCTAACTGCGCGCCTCTGACGCGCCGGTCCCTTCAGCCCAGCGAGCTTTTCCACCTCAAAGAAAGGCCAGGCGGGTGGCTGCAGAGCAGCAGCAGCGGGTCTGAGTCGCTCACAGCGGAAACAGCCACCACCCTTAGCCCGATGTGGGGAGAACAAGCAAGGTTAGCGCCCGCCAGCCCGTCCTTCCCACCTCCGCGGCTCGGTTTCCCCTACTGGCGGGTCCTCCTTTCATGCGGAGGGCTGCGGGGGAAGGCGCTCGCCTGAGAGGATCTCTCCCTCTCTCTGCCCGCAAGGTCAACGTCTGCGCTGCAGGAGGTTCCTCCTGCTTGCTGAGAGGTGAGGAAACCGCGGCTCGCCCGGCGAGATTTGGGAACGAGGGGCAGGAGGAGGCACGCACACACCCGCGGCTCACTTTCCCAGCTCTGCCCAGCCCTTACGGCTCTGGTGCGGCCCTGGCAGGATGAGTGGAGGGTTCGGCGGGGAGCCACCCACCCGAGGATGCAAGGGGGTGAAATTAAGTCACCCCCGAAAAGACATCCTAGCCGTTTTTTCGGGGGTCAAAAAAAAAATAAGGCCTGGCCTTATTATGTGAGAAACACGGTAACACTCCTCCTCTGCTTCCAGCGGAATATTTGGACTGATGGAACCCGCAACATGCCTCTTCTTCCAGCACAGATGGGATGGGCCAATCCCAGTGGGATGAGATGGTCTCTCTAGTAACCTGGACCCATGTCATGAAGGGCTTTGTCACCAACACCTTGAATTGCACCCAGAAGGAGACTGTTATCCAATACAGCTAAAAAAAACAGTGGTGTTACTGAGGTTTTTCTATGGGTCCTCAAAACTGCCCATGTTGCCACACTTTGCACTCTAGTAGTTTCCGAATGCTATTCAAGGATAGCCCCATGTAGAGCACAGTACAATAGTTCAACAATAAGATGACCAGGGACTGAATCTACAGAGAATCCTTGTAGAAAGGATAGGTTAACAGAAATACATATTTTAATCAGAAATTGACATGATACTTATGCTACACATGGACATATCTTGATATATATTACTACATGACAAAGAGTATGATGTAAATGTTGTAAATATAAAACTTGGCCTGAATAAGGTCTTGGTTGAGTTACATTTTTCTATTAGCCAATTCCAGCCAGATATATTATTATAAAAAGGCCTTAAGCTGTGGATGTCTATTTGTAAATAAATGATATGGCTGTAAAGACATACAGATTAAAAAGAGAAAATGTGATTTAGAGTATTTTTTAAAAAATCTACAACTTTATCTGATCTCATGACATAATATTCCAAAAAAAGGATATGTTTAATTTAAGGAGGAATTGTCAACTGCTATGTCAGTGATGGCGAACCTTTTAGGCACTGAGTGCTCAAACTGCAAGGTGTGCTGGCACATGGGCGCATGCACAGGCACCCGCACATGCACGGCAGACACCCGAAGACCATCTGGCCAGTGGGAGGCAGGGCATCCCAACACCAACAACTCTGCAAGAGGTGAGAACTTTTTCTTTCATGAATTTCTGTTTCATCATTTGCAGGGAAACTTCTGTTTCCCTGCAAACGATGGAGAGAAACACCATGGAGAAATGCAGTAGAGCTGAGCTGTGGCGACGGCACACATGTCTACAGAAGGGTTCTGCATGCCACCTTTGGCACATGTGCCACAGGTTTGCTACCACTGCTATGTGATTATCATCATATGCCTCACAAATCACCTTTTCTCCATTTGAATCTGCATAGCCCGAATAACACATTTAGCTTCCCTCTATTGCAGACTTTGAAATGAAATCATGGATCCTCATAGTAATAGCAATGTTGTCAATTACTCAGAATGTAGTTTGTCGTAAAACCTAATGTGATTGATATTCTTTTTAAAATTAGAACTCAAGGCTGCGTTACAAGACAAAAGGTATGTATGAACAAACAAAATCTATGAAGAGGTTGTGATTTTGGAGAAGTATCTTGATGAAATGCAGGTTCAGAAGAGCCAAGACGATTTGTCCCTGTTATTAACTAAAGAATCATATTCTGGTTAGGTCAAAAATTATGTAATGCCCTCAAGTCATTTTCTGTCCAGCTACAAACCTGGAGCATTTTTCTGCTTGCACCTAACTATAATATGAGTATGTCTTATCATTTTTTTCTGCTATGTCCAAATGATATTATACTTATCTCCTAGTTCATGAATTAAATTCATTTTAGCCTTTACAGTCTGACACTGCCCAAATATAATCTTAATCTATGAAAAATATATTTAGATTTACCATGCTTTACCCTGGAGAACTTTATTTTGTTTCTTTCTAAAGCTAAGCAAATATGTTCAAATAATTTCCATTCATCTGTGAAAAGGCCTATTAAGGGGATACATTATTGAAATGTATAAAATCATAGATGGCCTGTAGAATGTGGACATTCCACCCTCACCCCCCGGCTCAAACTACGATTCACATCTGGGAGCAAAGTTACTTTTTCAAAAGCAATTTTTTTTTCTCAGACTGGGCCCTGAAAAAAGAAGAATATGAGAAGTAAGTTATTATATGTTAATGACATTTTTAATATGTTTGTTGAAAGGTTTCCAACATACCAAACTACTTTTTTACATATTTATTTTAATTATGTGTGTGCGTGTGTATGGAGATTCACAGTAGCAGCAGGAAATAGTGAGAGGAAAGCTTCTATTGTAATCTCATGGGTGAATGAGCAGGAAGGTGCACTTGGTAGCCTGTAAAAGGTTGAGAACGAGTGGGCATAGCATATCCAAATAACTTGTTTGGAAAGCTGGCAGCAGCAGCATCACCATTCAACTGTGTAGTAGTGCTTGGTGTTAGCTTGTAAACCCCACTAATCAGCTGTTAATTGGCAGGTGGCAGCAACAGTGCAATCAGCAGAGGCTGATCTCCCAGTGACACTGACCAAGGGAAGCCAAACCTTGATATTCAGAATGGATAGAATAGATACCCAAGTAACAGTTGAGCAGCTATTAGGTATATGTATTTATAAGTGAAGAAAGCCTTGAGAAGCGGGACAAAGAGATGATGCCTATGGAAAGATCAGATAAGAGGGGATACAGATCACAGCTGCATAATGGACAGAGAAAGAGGCTCAGAAGGAATCCTCCCAGTTTATCAAGTTTTAAAAGAAATGATGGAAAAATTGTATTTTCAAACTTGCAAAATTGTGTTAATGTAGCCACACAATAATATAGAATTATCTCTTCTGGTCTGATTTCTGTCTGATATACAAGGGAAGGCTGACATCAGTCTATTGCATGTACAAATCTTCTGCCATTTCCTTTATAGAAGTTGGGAAGGTATCCCATCTCAGTCTTTTTCTTCACTCATTATGAAGCTACAAGCAATACCTTCTCTTATCTGACTGTTACCTAGGCAGCATCTCTTTCCCATTTCTCAAGGTCTTTGTCAATACCATTACATATAAGCAATGCCTGACTAGTTCTATGGCTGCTATAAAGCTTGCCTTGTTGAGCACAGCCATCTTCTCTTCTGCATGTGGCAGCCAAACTCAGACATAAGAGTCATGCAGATATTTTTTTCATCTATGATATCTGAACATTTGGACTTTAGTTAGAAGGGAACAAACGTTCGAATCATAGATTGGATTTAGCAGATGGTATAAGAAACTAATGGCAACTAAAATGAAATAGCTGTTCTCCTTCTGGATTAGAGACGTAAGGTGGGTTGTGGTGATCCCTAATTCATTAGATTTTGGAAGACCGGAAATGTAGTATATTCCTCCAGCTTCTTTGGTAAGAGGAGTGTGAAGTGAAGATGTGATGTGATTATGCATGTTTAGGCAATGGGGAGGAAGCTGGCAGTTGTTCCTGAGTCTCTGATGCAGTTTAATGAAAGCTTTAGTTACTTCCTAAAATCAGTGGGTGACAAACAGCCTTAGATCAGATTATCCCTCTATGGATTGTCTCTGTCCACAAAGCCTGAGAGCCTCCTGATTTTCATAGGAAATCCAGAAGATAAAATAGTAAATTGATTCCAGTAAGCAGGAAAAACTATATTTTTTACTCATTTGTTTATTTGGGTTCTCTAGCTCAGGATTCGTTTATAACCTATTTTATAGGTCAGATTTAAACAAACTTTTAAGCATCACTGTATGTTTTTTTAGCTTGGTTAATTTGGATATTTGGATTAATATTTCCATTTTAATAATGTAATACAAATGTTAGGTGGTCTGCTAGTTTAATTTAAGAATTAAAAATTAAAAAATAATTCTAATATTACATATCCTTGTCTTGCCACTGCCACTTTCATTCCTCAGCTATATTTGTGATTAAGTGACATGGATGATACAATTCCTTTTGTGGTACTTCTGCAATACAGGGAGTCCTCAATTTACATCCTTTTGTTTAGTGATCATTTGAAGTTACACAACAGCAATGAAAAGTAATTTATGACACTTATGACCACTGCTGAATCTCCAGGGTCACACGATCAAAATTTGGACTCTTGGAAACTGACATATATTTATGATGATTGCAGTATACTTTACAACCCATTGATAAGCAAAATCATGAGGTAGCCAGATTCACTTAACCACAGTGTTACTGACTTGACAACTACAGTGATTCACTTAAAAACCGTAGCAAGAAAGATTGTAAAATGGGACAAAACTTAGTTAACAGTTTTGCTTAGCAATGGAAATTTTGGGTTCAATTAGTTTCTCCATTATTTTTGTTTGCCTTGCGAATAAATTAATAATTTAGTTAATGCTCAGCTAAAGTATACCTAGATCTTTTAATTATTTAAATTATATTTTAAAGTTAGGACTCTATTTTTATCAATTAAATTTCATTACTAACCTATAAGGTTCTCTTTTCTTACTAAGAATGGAATAAAAAGTGTTTTAATAAAAATGATAGGCAATGTTAGCCTACAAAGAAACACTGGATGCCATTTAAGGTTATTGTTATATTATTCAGATTACTGATATGGTAGTAGCTTTCAATTTAAACGTATCTATGTGAATTTATATTCTGCTTTGTTTTCAAAGTGAAATTGAGAGACTTTCTGGTGAAATATCAAATTATTTGAATGTTACCAATTTCTGGGTAAGTAGATTTTGTTTTAGAAACAATTCTTAATGTCACTTACTTTTCGCACAAAGAATAGATTGAGGTTTCGTGTTGTACCAAGTGACAATGCAGTTTGAATTTCTTTGAAAATTATGAAATCATATAGAGGTACTTAATTAGGACTAGCTTTAGTTGTTCTACAAATTGAAGAAGACTCTATCCAATTTTCATGCTAAGTTTAACTATCTTAACAGTGATTTGTTCTACAATGGCAAGTGGCAGATCTTATTCAACACACAATTATTTACAAACCACAAAGCCTATGATTGCCAGATCTGGGATGCACAAATATGGATATGCATTGGATGGCAACGTTGCTTTCTTCTGAAAGTTGTCCAGATTTTTGGCAACCCTAAGTGCTATTTAAAGAACACATGATGTCTTAGTGTAGATATGCAAATCCAAATATCAATACTCTTTTATTAGCAAGTTTTAGCTCTTTCAGATTTCTTTGTTGCCCAGATATATATCAGCAGAAGAAGATTGATTCAAAGGCAAACCTTTACATTTAAACAATATCATAGCTTTTGAACTTCTGAAGACTTTTGGTTTTGTATAATTAAATGAAAGTTACATTGTGTTTCTTCTTTCAGTATGAAGAGTCTGAACTTCTCAGTGGCCAAGGTATGTTACTTGTTCTGTACGTTCATTTACATTCTTGAAACCCTGTGTTTTGATTGGCCAAAGCGCGGGGTGATCCGATTGGTCTAGCGAGCCGCGCTGATTGGCCCACTAAATCTCCCGCGATTGGTGGAAACGAATTGCGGGAGATTCAAAGCGGTGCCATTGGCCGTGGCGGCTTGAGAATAAAAGCCGCTGTTTTTTCCTCAGAGCCAGATCGGTTCCGGGGACCAATAAAAGAGCTAAAAACCAAGTCACTGACCCCGGGTCTCCTTACCGCGACGGACACGACACTGGCGACGAGGATGGGATCCCGAGGCTGAACCCCATCGAGGACGTGTCCGAAGGAAGCAAGACTGATGAGATGGCCAGCAGCGCTCCGCCCGTGCCCTTTAATCCTGCTAGCGAGGACTGGGAATCATACACGGAGAGATTCCTCATGTTCCTCGAATGCAGCAACATGAAGAATGTCACTGGGCCGAAGAAACGAGCCGTCTTCCTGACACACTGCGGGCCCGCAGTGTTCAAGATGGCAAAAGCCCTAGCGAAACCCGCTGATGTCAAAGAGATGGACTGGGCTGACCTTGAACCATTGCTCCACAACCACTACGCCCCCGCTGTGCCCACCCTCATCAGGCGGCACGACTTCTACCGGAGGGACCAGAGACCTGATGAAAGCATCAGCGATTTTGTGGCGGAACTGCGGAACCTAGGGGGCATGTGCGGGTTCTCCGACATGGACGAGGCCCTATGGGACCGCGTCATGCTCGGACTGCGGGACCCAGTCCTACAGAGTCGGCTGATGGCCAGAGGCGACATCGCCCTTGCCGACGCCATCGCTGAAGCCACCGCAGCTGAGGCAACCCGGAAATCGGCGAACCGCATGTGGAGACCGGACGCTGGAGATCGCACTGGGACTACCGACCCAGGACGGGCGACCGAGGCCCAACCGGAAGCAAGTCACCGCGAGACCACCACCCACCACGGCGAATTCCACTCTGCCTCCGACACCACTGACGAGGAGGAGGAAATCCACCGGCTTCAGGCGGGGCGTGATCAGCGAAATTGGTGGGGTCGTAAATCGGGGACCGCATGTGCCGGGTGCGGAGGCGACCACCCTCGAGCCGAGTGCCGGTTCTTTGATGCAATCTGCATCAAGGGTCACATCGCCCGTGTCTGCCGATTGAGGAAGGCCTACAGCCCCAGACGGCGGGACCACAGTGAGCGAAGATGGGACAGCACACCCCCCAGAGCCAGAGATCGCCAAGCCGACAGCCGATGGGACTGGAGCGGGTGGAACCGACGAGGCTGCGAAACCCGGCGGAAGGAGGAAACCCACCAGACGGTCATCATCGGCCACGCATCAACCATCGACACCCGAAAAGTCTACATGGAGGTAGGCATCGAAGGCGAGCCATGCAAAATGGAGGTGGACTCTGGGTCCTACCTCTTCATGGTCGCCTGGCAAGAGATCAAATGCTTGGTGCCTACCATCCACAAGAAGGGACTAGAGAACCAGAGACTAATCATCAAAGACTACCAGGGAAACCGCATCCCGGTAGTCGGAACTGGACAATTCAAAGTGACATTCAAGGGCCGCACTGCAAAGCTTCCCCTGACGATCATGGATCGAGGCCAACCCAGCCTCTTCGGGCTGCAATGGTTCGCACCACTCGGCATCGAAGTCACGGGCATCAACCACATTGCCGAGACCGATTGGGAACAGCAACTGGCACAGGACTTCCAGGAAGTGTTCGACGGCACCCTAGGCAAGTACCGAGGGCCCCCCATCTCCTTCAGCCTAGACCCTAACATTCCCCTGAGACGCTTAAAGCCAAGGCGGGTGCCTTTTGCACTCAGGCCAAAAATTGAGGAGCAAATTGACAAGCTTGTCAAGCAAGGGGTCCTACAACCAATTGGCCACGCCCAGTGGGAGACGCCAATAGTCACCCCAGTCAAACCCGATGGGTCGGTGAGAATCTGCGGGGACTATAAGGCCACCCTAAATTGCGCCTTACAACAAAGCGCCTTCCCCATCCCAGTAGTGCAGCACCTTCTACACTCACTGGGGGGAGGCAAGGTTTTTGTGAAACTCGACCTGGCCCAAGCATACCAACAGCTGCCGGTCGACGCAGAAACCGCAGAGGCGCAAACCATAGTCACCCACCGGGGAGCTTTCCGATGTAACCGACTCCAGTTTGGAGTCAGCGTGGCACCTGGAATTTTCCAGAGCCTCAATGGAGAGACTCTTGCAAGGAATTAAGAGGGTGGTGCCCTACTTCGATGACGTGCTGGTGTCGGCAACCAACCAGCTAGAACTAGAGGGTCGCCTAAGGGAGGTGCTAGCGAAATTCAAGGAAACCAGGCTAAAAGTGAAGAGAGAAAAATGCCAGCTTTACACAGAGCGGGTCGAGTTCCTGGGGTACCTCCTAGATCGGCATGGCATCCACCCAACCGCAAACAAAATCAGAGCCATCAAGGAGGCCCCCACACCCAGGAATAAAACGGAACTGCAGGCATTTCTGGGACTGCTTAATTTTTACAATGTTTTCCTGCCCCAAAAGGCGACCGCGGCGGAGCCTTTGCATTGGCTCCTGGACAAGGCGGCCACCTGGACTTGGGGGAAACACGAGAAAGCTGCCTTCAGGAAAACCAAGGACCTGCTCACCTCGGATACCGTCCTCATCCAATACAATGAGACCCTACCTCTCGCCATCACATGCGACGCCTCACCCTTCGGTGTCGGCGCCGTCCTCAGCCACACACTCCCGAATGGAAGAGAAGCACCCATCGCTTTCTTCTCGAGGACATTCACCAAACCAAAGAGGAACTATAGCCAGCTGGACAAGGAGGCCCTCGCCATTGTCGCAGCAGTGAAGAGGTTCCACAAGTACCTCTACAGCCGCACGTTCACAATCATCCCAGACCACAAGCCATTGCTGGGCATCCTGGCAGGGAACCAATTCCTTGCCGCCTACAGCTACCGGCTCACACACCAACCCGGAAAGACTATCACACACGCAGACGCTTTGAACCGCTCGCCATTACCCGACCGACACCGACCCAGCACCCACGACAAGACCCTCAGCATAGAGACTCTGCCCGAACTACCCATAACCGCGTCAGACATTGCCCAAGAAACTAATAAAGACAAACGTCTGGCACGGGTGTTACATTGGGTAGAAAAAGGGTGGCCGGAAAAGGACAACGACGAAGCATTCAAAACATTCCGGAACCGGCAAACAGAACTCTCGCTACAAAAAGGGTGTGTACTGTGGGGGGATAGGGTTGTTATTCCGGAGAAACTTCAAGGGTAGTTATTGGGGTTGTTACACGAGGGGCACCCGGGCATCGTTAGAACGAAAGCCCTGGCCAGAAGTTACGCTTGGTGGCCAGGGATGGACAAGCAAATCGAGGCCTGGGTGGCAAGGTGTCAACGCTGCCAAGAAACCAGACTGAGCCCTCCCGTGGCACCGATCCTGGAATGGGAAACCCCCAGGGGACCTTGGTCTAGGGTCCACATAGATTTTGCCAGGCCCACCAAGGGACATACATTGCTGGTAACCGTAGATGCTTACTCCAACTGGTTGGAGGTAAGCAACATGAAAACCACCACCACAGAGGCCGTGACCAAGGAACTTAGCAAACTATTCGCAACCCACAGCCTCCTGGATGTCATCGTGTCGGACAACCGGCCCCAATTCACCTCGCTGGAATTTGAAAAATTCCTAGCGGAATGGGGCATACGACACGTACTGACAGCTCCGGCACATCCGGCGGCGAACAGAAGGGCGGAACGGATTGTTCAATTCACGAAAAAAACCATCCAGAAAATCGAACATGGGGAAATCCAAGAAAAAATAAATAAAATGCTTTTTATACAACATATAACCCAAACATGACAACAAACAAAAGCCCGGCAGAGCTGCTAATGGGGAGAAAATTAAGGTCCCCACTCAACAGACTGCACCCAACATACAACCCGGAAAACCCCCAAACTCCACCAGCAAGCACCGGTCCTTTGCGCCAGGCGACGCTGTCTATGCAAAGAACCTAACCGGAGACCCACAGTGGGTACCAGCGATCATAACCCAACTGATAGGCCCCCACTCGTACCAGCTGCAAACAACCGACGGACGAGCATGGAAACGCCACATCGACCAAGTAAGATCGAGAACGGCCATAAGAAACACAACCGACACGCAACCAGACACAGATGAACCCCTTAACACAAGCCAAGAGGGGAGGGAATACCCCGAGAACCAGAACCCAAGAGAAAGAAACCAGCCATACTCACCGGCAAGCAGCCAGCCCGAAACTTCACCAGGGAGAAGCAGCCAGGCCAGCTCGACCAGCCCGGAAAGACCAGGCAGGAGTGGCAAAAACCGCAGCTCAACCAGCCCGGGTAGACCGGGAGGGAGCTGCGACAAGCGGCCCGGCAGGGCCTTCCAGACGGTTCCAACGACGAGACCAAGAGAAACAGAGAACCCGACCGAACCACCCGGGAGCCAACCAACAACTGACCTACGCAGGTCCAGTAGGCAAGTACGGAGCCCCGCCTACTTACGGGACTACGTCACGTAGGACCAAACCAAGAGGGGAGGGGTGTTCTCTACGTTCATTTACATTCTTGAAACCCCGCGTTTTGATTGGCCAAAGCGCGGGGTGATCCGATTGGTCTAGAGAGCCGCGCTGATTGGCCCACTAAGAATCTCCCGCGATTGGTGGAAACGAATCGCGGGAGATTCAAAGCGGTGCCATTGGCCGCGGCCGCTGCGGCTTGAGAATAAAAGCCGCTGTTTTTTCCTCGGAGCCAGATCGGTTCCGGGGACCAATAAAAGAGCTAAAAACCAAGTCACTGACCCCAGGTCTCCTTACCGCGACGGACACGACATTACTAATATTTAGATATCAATAGATTCAATTTTTTAAAGCCACTGGTTTCTTGTCAGTTTGTATGTCATAATGAGCTTATTGTTTCTTGTCAGTTTGTATGTCATAACTTTGAATAGCGACAGTATATTATCCAAAGTTAAGCATTATTTGATATATTACCGTATTGTTCACTCTGTAAGATGCACTTTCCCCCCCAAAAAGTGGGTGGAAATGTCTGTGCTTCGGTGCTGGTCCTTTGGTGAATAACAGCTGGGCTGGGGCGGCAGGCTCCTTTTACAGTGTTGAAACCTGCCTCTTTTGTGTTTGTCATTTCCCGCCTCATCTGTCTCTTTTCTGCAGTGCAGGAGTCACTAGGCAGAGCTGGCACATGAGAGGACACCTATCTTGGTCCTCTCAGGCTCCACCTGATATTTTTTTCTTGTTTTCTTCCTCTAAACCTAGGTGCGTCTTATTGTCAGGGATGTCTTAATAGTGTGAAAAATACAGTAATTCCATAAACTTCTTTGAAATTCTATTTTCTAATGTTAGAATACTCTGCCTTAAACCTGAATGCTGAGTATATAAAATATTTTCTGTTAAAGCGATTAGTTAAACAAAGAATAAATATATTTTTAAAATCCAAATATAAATGAATGTGATATCACTTTTAATTTTACAGCAAAAAGAATATTAAGTGAACCAAAGAAGCATGTCAGGTAAGGGGTAGGTTTTGTTCCATTTAACATGAAGAGAATTACTCAAGGTAATTAACTAGACATATTTATAAAATTATAGGTATTTCCATTTAAATGTGTATTCATAGTACCTGTAGCAGGGCTAGGCAAATATTTGATGGCTGGCACCCACTGTTTTGGGGTTCAATAGCTATAGTGGCAACAATGACAAAAGGTGGGTGGGGCCACTTTTGCTTGGATCAGTCAGTAACTTCCAATTTGGAGTCCAAAAGTCCAAGTTTTCAAATTTTAAAAACTCTTTTTTTCCTATTTAAGATTCATACTACAATTTTTATGTATTTATCATTTCAAACTTCAGGATGCACTTGATCTTAAATTCTTATATCCTTGCATCCATTCTCATGAATGATTGTCTTAATAGGATGTGTGGTTTTTCTACAGGTAATCTGTAGTAGATTAGTTTATACTAGACAAGAAATTGTTGCATTTCATTTGGTTTATTAAAAAGTATGAATACAACTTTAAAATTGTGTTAAATATCTTTAGGGATTATGCATTTAATAAAAGGTATGTATATCAGTCAATATCTCTTTCTTCTAAAATGATATGTTTCCATTTCAAATCCCACAGCACTCAAACAGATGATCTGGATAAGAGGTAAGGACAGCTATCTAATATATTTTGCTTTGAAATTACTTTTAGGTTAAAAACATTGATGTTTCTTTAAAAAAAATCCTAAAGAAATTAAATTTGATATGTGTATATCATAGAGAGATTATACAGTATTTCAACAAAAACACTTTTGTATCCAATTGAAGTATCTTCGCTAATTTTTTATCAAATAAAATTGATTTTAGTATGTTAAAAATGCTTGAAGAGTTGCAAATGATTACTTACACTAAAATGTATTCCTTAAAAATTGTAAATTATCTGCTTTTGTCTGAACAGTATTAAAACTCATGGTAAGTACCCATACACATAAAGCTGTGCTGTGTAATCATTAAAGTTTGCTAGCATCCCTTTTTCATTTATTTAACTATTTGCTTTAGTTCATGAGTATAAACTATTTCACTTAGTTATTTCTAATATGCCAATTTTAACAATGAGTTACCCTTCATTAATTTAAACACATGCACAGAAGTTTTCTTTAGAAGCAATTGTGCCTGATTTCTGATGGCAGTTGCCTCCTGTTACTTTATATAGTTGTTTTCTCTATGTAAATATAGAGATGGGGAAGGGAGTTAAATAGTATTGCTTTTATTATTTGCTATGGATGTTATGCACATATAATTAAACTCCAATATCATATTGAAAGCCATTATCATATTGAATGTGCACTACACATGTGACTTTGCACAATACAATAATTGTGTGGCAGGGTCTTGTTTCCCTGCCATCCTTTCCTAAATAAGATTAGGTTGCATAGTTAGCTTAGCAAATCTGGACTGCATAAATCTAAACAAGTATGGTACAAGACAGCAGTAATAATTTTCTGTATCTTTTTGCTTCCATATAATGGTTATACAGATTGTTACAGTCTAAATATGTAGCTCAGAGTATAGGTGATAGTTTCATACTATATTTTGATCATGAGATAAATGGCTAATAGTTGTAGTCAGAAATAACTAACTAAGTTTTCATTCCACTCTGCAGAACAATTGAAACTCAAACTGAAGAATATGATTCAAGGTATTAAGAAATATTTTTTATTTAAAAGGATGCGTGACAAATACAAAGTATAATCTGACCTTCTGGATTCTGCAAATTAATGAAATTGGAAAGGCACGAGAGATAAAACTGGATTGAGGATGTTCATTTTTTTCACTTCCCTTTAATTTGTTTGTTATCCATTAATATGGTTCATCCAATCTACCTATCATGACATTCAAACTCTTTGTTTAAATTTTGATTAATTTTAGTGAATGATTTGTTTAAGTTCACTTGTTGGAAAACCCCTCCTTCTAATCTCTAAATATATAGCTAGAAAACCAAAAGAGTTATAAAAAGAGAGTGTTCCAGCCACAATATGTAATAGGTATTAATGCAGAAGCTTTAAGGATCTTGAGAGGATCAGATTTCTCTCACAAACAGTAATTGTGACCAATTAGATCAATATGAAATTTTCTTCCTACTTGGAAAAAGAAACCCAGAAAGTTATCCAAATAGTCACAAGTTGGGAATAATAGTGGTTGACAGGAATGGCAATCTACAGCTGCCTTTATCGTGTCATGCTATATGAACAATTACAAGACAGCAGTTATAGCACCCATACGTAAATTTCTTATCCATGGTTTATGTTACACTAGGCTCAGTGCCTTGAACAAACATCCATTGGCACAAGTTAGCTGAAGACATTCCATTTAAAAAGACAACATTACTAAAAATGTGTGGTGTAGAAGTTGGTATGATTTAAATCAAAATCAATTAAATGCTCAAACTTTGCCCTGACTTGATTATACATCAAAACAATAATATTGTGCTTAGTGAGAATTGTCAAGTAGATTTATAGCTAAAGGCTCTAAATAAAATTATAGTTTACATCTTAGATTATGAAATTGATTGAATTATTATTCCTCCCCAATCAATTTAGTTATATTGTTGAAGACTACAGTCAGGTAAGCAAATAGGTATTTTTTTTATATAAAAGTACAGATAGTCCTTGACTTAAGTCCACAATTGAGCCAAAAATTTCTGTTGTTAAGTGAAACATTTGTCAAATTTTATGACCTTTCTTGTCACAATTAAGTGAATTACTAAAGTTGTTAAGTTAGTAACACAGTTATTAAATGAATGTGGCTTCCCCATTGACTTTGCTTGTGAGAAGGTTGTAAAAGAGGTTCCCATGATCCCAGGACACTGTAACTGTCATAAATATGTATCTGAATTTTTATTACATCACCATGGGGATGCTGCAACAGTTTTCAGTGAAGAATGGTCATATGTTTTTTTTTTCGGTACTGTTATAATTTTGAATAGTCAATAAATGAATTGTTTTAAGTCAAGGACTCCCTATATGTACATTTCAAAAAATGTTGGATTCTGCATACTCTTTATTTCATGTAATTTAGAAATGTGGGATGTCGACTTCATTTACCTCAGTTTTAAAACCAATAGCATATCAACTGCTTTAAGTTTGGAATGTCTTGGTTAGTTTTTGGTGAAAATTGTAGTATGTATGTTAGGGCTTAGTGTGCATTTTAAAAGTTTGTCTTGTGTTTTTTTTTTCAGGGGGAATCTGAGTAGCAGAAATCCAGTATAAATATAATCTAAATACTGGAGAATATTTATAGTTGAAATTTTAAATTTTATTGAATGTATTAAAATATTTGTATCTATATGACAAATAAATATATTTTAATTTGCCATAATTTGAGTCAATATTTTAAATTGATTACAAACTGGATTACCGAACCTGCTGATGTTTAGAACTATGACATACATCCATATAACCTTACCCAGGATTTTATTTCATTCAGTAAAGTATGGAAATGCAACTTTGGCATTTGCAGCCTTACATGGGACCAAAAAAAAAAATCTTACTATGATACAATGACTCATGTCTGAGAGAAAAGTATAATAAGTTACTCTTTTATAATAGTATTTTATGTATTTATGCATTATTAAGTAAGAAGATTTCTCTTTATTCTTTCTGTTGCATATTAAACCACTACCCCAAATCCCAAAAATGTGTTCAGTTAAAAAGTACATAATGAATTGTTACAATCTTCTTGGAAAACAGGAAGATCCGCCTGGCTAGGCAACAAGTAAATAAAGATAAGGGACATCCTCCCAAGGCAAAGCCAGCAATGAAACAAGACACCTGATGCATTGAAAGCAAAGTCACGTTGACCCTTAAGCTTACAGTTAACTTTAGCTCATCTGTAAGAAAATAAGGAGGAGTGGGGAAGGCCTTTTAAGATGTAGCATGCTTTGTGCAGGGGTATAAATATATTGTTTGAATATGGAATTTTGCTCTCCTTGTACTCAATCAAAGTGGGAAGGATCTTGGAAGCCATGCTTGCAACCGCTTTGTTTTTCTTCAATAAAACTTTGAAATTGTGCACCAGACTTGTCTTCGTATTGTGAATATAAATTTATCAGGGTCTTATATCTCACATGCCCATTCAGAAACTGCAGTTAATTTAGAAATGCAAAACCCCAAATGCTACCTAGGCCCCTTGATAAGAGCACATTGTACCTATGCTATCAACTTCCCCTCCAAATGGAAGATGCCCCAAATAATTCATGCTGCTGATGCCAAGATTTGCCTCATGTCTCCTGTTCCCTTTTCTTTCCAGGGCAGGCATTAGAAGCAGTTTCTTTTTCGGTAACTTAACAGATCAGGCCAGTTGTGGTTGGAACCATCAGTATTGTTGGTACCCATGTACAATGCCATAAAGGGCTTTGTAGGTCAAACCAGCACTTTAAATTATACCTGGAAAATAACTGATTATCAATGCAAGATCCATAGCACAGATAAAATAGATGACAAAATAACTCAAAAATTAAAGAGCCAGCCAGTGTGACTACAATGGGTTATCCTCTGCTCAAAATCATTTGGAAGCATACTGAGAACAAATATTTTACAGACCATTCTAGTCAGATTGGGCAATCTTTTTATTTTGGAGTTATGTCTGAGTTGTCATTTTATAGCTTTTTAGTTGTTTTTTTCTTTATATGAGATTTGCTTGTAGTGGCATACAAAGGTAATAATACCACACAATTTGTATTTCAATATGACCAGGATAAAGTGAGGCATTTTGTGCCTCAGTATTGCAAAATAAAGAGGTAGGGGCTTGAATAGTATGTCCTTGTAGTTAAATTCATGTGGTTTTACTAAATTGATGAATATTACAACCTATTCCCAGAAGAATATGATACAAATATGATTTTTACTTTATCATGAAACATGATATTTTAGGGTTGTTGGATTTTTTACTTTTAATCCATCCAGTTACTAACTAAAGAGGGCCTGGCCTGATCCAGTATCAAAATTTATATCATGACTTGCTAACATAAAGAATGCAACTTTTAGACAAAAATGTTTAACTGCACTCAAAACAAGAGGTAAATCTGCTCCAGGTTGGTTTCCAATCTTCAGAATTTAGGCTGCCGCTTCTGTGTATAACAAAAAAAGGAAGATCAACCACTTTTTTGGTTTCTTGGTGTTATATATAATAAATCACCTGCCATATGTGATGACTAATTCATTAGGGCTTCAAAAAAATTTGTCATCATCTAGTTGTGTAATTTTTTTTTTTTTTGCCCACATCTGGTAGCCTTACATTCTTTCAGATTAAATCTAAACTGCTTTTTATATTCATATTTGGACTGATTTTTAGACTTTTAGTTTTACTCTATTGTCATAGCACCTTACCTGATGAAATTCTGGAAAGTTAAAAGCTTATGACATTTTGGCTGGTCTTGATAGTATTTGCTCAACTATGCAAGGGGTGGCACGGGAGAGATATGCTATATTGTCCCCCGTGATCCCTCCAACATCTTTGGTTCTTTATGTATTTATTTTTTATCAGTGGAAATATGGACATCCAGACCTAGTATTTTTCAAGTTGCCTAAACAGAAATGAGCTTTAAGTAACCTCTTAAGCAGGAGTGCACATGTAAATACAAAAACTATTATTACGCAAGAAAATAAACAAAACAACGTCCAATTAGTCAGCTTTCAAATGAATGCAGGCACCGTTGCATCGCATTCACCGTGACATCACTCTGCTTGCATCGTGGGGGAGTCCATCCGTTCTTATTTGTTACGGCGCTGGTAGAGGCAGCATCTAGACACGCCCCACACTTCCTTCCCGCCGGTCACGAGGGAATAAAAAAGAAAGAAAGCGCGACTTCGGAAAGCGAATCAGGAGAAGGCTCGGTTACAGTCGAGTGAGAAGGCATCGCGGTCTGGAGCGACAGGCCCTAACGGGAACAATTGCGAAGGGCTTGGTCGTGCGCCGTGGAGTTCTTGTCGACTCTTGGAAATTGTGAGCAAAAAAAAAGAAGTGTAAGGAAGACTGCAGATGCTATTCTAGGTGAAAGCCGCCTTTTCCTGCACTGGGGTAAACGATCCTTTCTTGGCTAATTTTTCCTCCTGTAAAGCCTATTTTTTTCTCTTGTAAAAAACCTAACGATGTTTTGTATTGTACCAACTCTAGCTAGTGTCTCCCATTCGTTTGGCCTTCACCTGCTTGATCTCCTGTCCTCATCTAGCAGATCGAGTCCCTCTGTCCCCCCTCCCCTTTCTCTCTCCCTCGGCGACTGAGACAAGGAGAGATTCACTCTCTTCAGCCTCTCCCGCCCTCTGAACCTGAACTGTCGTTTCTCTTTTTCCTTCCTCAAAAAAATCTTCCTGTTCAGTACTGTAAGTTTAGAAGAGGGGTGGATTCTGTTGCTGCTCTTGAATTACTTCTATGATCCAAATTATACTGAGGGATAACATAAAATACCCTTTCTTCGTATCCTATGCAATTCTTAACAGTGTGAAAGTAAACTAAAACCACCCAAAGTTTATATTTTAGTTTTTCAATCTCAGCTGTTTTTAAAAACTGCTTAAGCTTCCAAAATTCCCCTGTCAGCACAGAGAAATGCTGCTTCAGAGCATTGTAGTTTGAATTTAAACAGAAAAGGGTTGCTTTGCTTTGGCTTTTTGCTGTCTTACAATAACTACATTTATTATGCAAACACAATGTGTAACTATGGTTGCTTTCTTTTTATTTCTGCCACTCTGGCATATGCTGTTGGCATAATTTCTAATCTATAGAGTAGTGAATGGTATTATTCTGTTAAATGAAAAAAATCATCAAAGTTTAAAGCAAAAGAAGTGCGTAATTACATTTTTCTTTTTCTTTTTTGATAAAAGTTTTATTGATTTTAACAACAAACAAAAACACATAAAACATAACATAAAAATCATCATTCTTCGTAAATTTACAGTGTATCGGTTGGTTTACCACTCCTTTCAGTGCATTCGTTTCACAGTCATCAAAACAATTACATTACATAACAACTCACATTATCAATCATCAGTTAAGTATCCTAATATCATTATTAAACAATCATTTGACTATAATTTTACTAATTCATACTTAAGCGAGATAACTATTATTGAATTAAATTATTTTATAACAGATCATAGAATCATACCAAATCTATCTTAATAAAATATTCTAAAAATATTATCAAAACCAAAAAAAATTTATATATTTGTTATTTCCTAAATATTCTATTATTATATTGTATTATCTAACCATTGATAAAAGAGATCCCAAATTTCATAAAATTGTATATCTTCTTGTTCTCTAATTTCAAATGTCAATCTACTCATTTCAGCACATTCCAAT